>UESW01001744.1:0-96908 GCA_900491605.1 Calamus simplicifolius | reverse complement strand
GACCAGAATTCAAACTAATATCCAAATTTTTTAAACTATTATTATCCAAATATGCATTTGAATCTTCATCCATCTTCTCTCCCTGAAGATAAGAACAAAAAAAGGATTTATTTTCAAAAAAAGACACATCCATAGTGATAAAATATTTTTTGGAAATAGGATCATAACGCCGATATCCTTTTTATGTTGGTGCATATCCTATAAAGATACATTTTGTGGCTTGTAGATCCAGTTTTCCTTCGGTTTTGTCATTGTTATGCACAAACACTACACATCCAAATATCTTGATGGGTAAATTTGATGTAAGCCGAGAAGTAGGATATTGCTTATTAAAAACTTGTAACGGAGCTTGGAAGTTCAAGATTTTTTAGGGCATTTAGTTAATAAGATAGGTCGCTGTAAGGATTGCATCCCCCAAAAGTGTTTTGGCACATTTTTTGAAAACAATAAAGCACATTCTACTTCAAGAAGATGTTTATTTTTCCTTTCAGCAATCCCATTTTGTTAGGGAGTATCATTACAAGAACTGTGATGAATAATCCCTTTTTTTGAGAAAAAAAGTTTTAAAATTCTATTGAAATATTCTTTGCCGTTATCACTCAGAATCATTTTAATGTTTTTTTGAAATTGAGTTTGAATCATATTGTAAAAATTCTTAAATATTCCTTCTACTTTTGATTTTTCTTTCATCAAATATACCCAACTTACCCTATTATGATCATCATTAATGTAACAAACCATTTTTCTTGAAAGTGTGGGAGTCCTTGATGGCCCCACACATCACTATATATAAGAGAGAAAGGCTTGGTTGGTTGATATGGACGAGAGGATGATAGGTAAAAGATGTAGTTTAGCCAAGGCACTATTTCACACTGAAATAATGAATGATTTTTATTTTCGAACAAACTTGGAAACAATCATTTTAAATATAAAAAGTTCGGATGTCCTAATCTGTAATGCCATAATAAAATTTCTTGATCTTGTGAGTCAAATGTAGACTTAAAACCTTTCTGAATATTCTTACTTGGTGTTGATCCAGTTTCAAGGAATAAAGGCTACCATATTTCCTAGCATTGCCAACGTCTTCTCCGATACTATTTCCTGAAATTCACAGAATGATGGATAAAAATTAGCTCGACATTCTTGATCATTGGTTAATTTACTTATGGACAATAGATTACAAGACAACTTAGGAACATGAACATTATGGAGAGTTAAGAAAGGTGAAATTTTTATTAAACCAATTTCTGCTATTGCCGAAAAAGACCCATCGATAATTCTTATTTTTCTATTTCCTGCACATGGACTATAGGATGAGAATAATTGAGAATAACTTATCATGTGATCAGTTGCACCGGAATCAATGATCCAGATATTCTGAGAATCTGTTTTGATACTAGAAAAAGGTAATATTCAAAGGTCTACCTTGGTGGGCTAAAGAACTGGAAGGATTTATTAAGAATTATGGAGATTTTAAAATTGTATAAGTGTAGAGAGAAGAGGTGTGAAGAGAAATTTAGGGTATGAAAAAAAGAAATGGTAGGGGGGAATAGGGTGTGAGAATAATTTTGAAAATTTTGAAATTTAAGGAGCATAGAGAAAATTTTGACTGTGAAGAATAATTAAAAAGGTTTAAAATTTAGGATGTAGAGTAATTTTTGTGGTGCATATAGCAGCTCCCCACACATCCACAGCCCGAAGGCATTGGGGACTGGAAGTCGCACATTAAGAGGGGAACTTTGTTTGCAACTACTACAAGTGAATGGCTGGCTTTCTTTCCTGTTATCATATTCTAGCCTAATCTTGATGATAAAGTATAACTTAAATATGAGCACTACTTTACCGCACGTCATTGATAAATATAAAAAAATGGAAAAATCTTCATGATAACAAGATGCAGACAAAAGTTCAAACCATGACTGATGCCACTGATTGTATACATTTTCAAAGGAAATCTATTGAGGGAAGCTTAGAAAAGCGGCACTGAAAAGCCATAATTTTTTAGGCAAAACCTTCCACTGATCAAAAGGATTAAAGAATCATAAATAAGAAGCCGAAGGGCTGAAAAATTAGTTTTTTTAAAAAAATTCAGGCCGATAATGTCTAGGGCTACAAACAAGTTGAATAGGATTAGGTCATGTTTAATTCTAATCCGATTCAATTTTATATTTGGGTCTTGATTTTGGACCTAACCATTGATTGGATCAGATTGGATTTATAGGAGGAATTTTAGACTCATGTTTTTTTGGATTTAATCCAAAATATTGCATTTAAGACCAGTATCTAGCTATTAGTTTATAAAAAATAATAATTAATAATTAAATATATATCCATTAACAAAATTTAAATAAAATTAAAAGGATTCAACTTAAACTTAAATGTTTATTTAAAAACTCTTAATTTTATCTAAGTCAATAATTATCCTTAAGTTTATAAATTATAATATTTTAAATCTTTATTTATATCTTAAAGATATTATAAATAAGGATTCGTCAAAAATAAATAATAAAAAAACAAAACAAATAATAAATATAAATAAATATTTAGATATAATTAGAGAAAAAATATTCAAGAAGATCTATTTATTAAGATTAAAGAATAATTAGTTTAAATTAAAGTATATTCCATGAATTACGAAGATAATTGAAGGAAAATAAGATTTTTGTAATTAAGGTTTATGAATTGAGGCAAATTAGTATCGGGTTAAATAAAAAAATATAAAATACAGATCTAATCCAAAATTTAGGTTGGGTATAATTTTTAATCCATACTAGATCTAATCGAATTGGGATCACTATCTGGAAAAGTAAAGATGAGTAAATAATAATTTAATAATAATACAAGAATAATCACAACAAACCAAATATACTGAAGTTTAAGCCAACTAACGATTAGAAGAAAATAAAAAAAAATTAAAATTTAAATAGCCATCCATTCAAAATTTAAATAATCATTCATATCTTACCGCAAGATATGTTCACACTTTTTTACTCTCTTACCCTTAGATTCCGCATCCGATGTTAAATCCCATATTGCTGCATTCTTTTCAAATGTTATGGTGGAGCATGAACTCGAACTACTTTCCGCCGTTCTCGATCCTCTCATTTCGGGTATCATCCAAGCAATTCTTGCAAAGAGTTTGAAAGGAATGGGAAATCCTCTCCACAGCACGGGCAGCGTATGACTCCATGGTCAATTTGCAGTGCACTAAACAGTGAGAAGAAGGTGTTGAGGGGTAAAATCGTCACTACATTAATGTCCATGCGAGGCGGCTAAAGCTAACCTCCTCCCTTCGTCCTTTCCGGGCTTCCTAAGCTCGGCCCCTTCCGGGCTTCCTTAGCTCGGCCCTTCCGGGCTTCCCTAGCTCGGCCCCTCCGGGCTTCCTTAGCTCGGCCCTTCCGGGCTTCCCTAGCTCGGCCCTTCCGGGCTTCCTTAGCTCGGCCCCTTCCGGGCTTCCTTAGCTCGGCCCTTTTGGGCTTCCCTAGCTCGGCCCTTTCGAGCTTCCTTAGCTCGGCCCCTTCTGGGCTTCCTTAGCTCGGCCCTTTCGGGCTTCCGTAGCCCGGCCCTTCCGGGCTTTCGTAGCTCGGCTTCTTCGGGCGATCCACAACCTAACATCCACCTCCGCGGAACCTGACGCGGGAGAGCTCGAGCCTACCAGAGCGGCATCCTAGACGAGGAATCATGTCGGGACGTGGCCTAAAACCTATCATAACCGCCCCAGGCCTACTCAACCAGATCTCGAGACATCAAGGAGCTCTCCCAGCCGTCGATCTCTGAACAAACAGGGTACGGACTCTAACGGCCCCGCAACGGCCTGATTCTGCCCGCCTCCATATCGTAACAACCTCCGAACCTTCCAGAAGGCGCTCAAGACCCAGGTGATAGTCCATAAATATGAGATTCGCAGATTCCCTCAGGTACGCATATCTCCTGGCGCTCGGACACACTCACTCTCTCTCCCTCTCCTTGGGCACCTCACTGATCTCCCCGGTAGCTCGTCGGCGCTCCTGCCCTCCGGAGCCTCCGATTGGCCCCCCGGAGAGGTCTCCCGGAGAGATCCACCTTCCCACTATCTGGTTGATCGCCGATTTCTTCTCCACTGACTTGAGCGTCAGAGGGTCTCCCGCGGAGGGCCACCCCCAGCGTCCCCCGCGTGTGGACTTATTTTGCAGGTCCGCCCCCTCTTCCTGGAGATTGACCGCGCCCGAGTCGGAGGACGGATCCCGGCGGCAACAGATTGGCGCTAGAGGAAGGGCCTCAAGTCCCATTAAAACTTGAAGAAAGGAGACAAGGATCTAAATCCGAAGAAGAATATCTCCAATGGCCAACCGGAGGAGAGCAACCTCTGAAGCCCAATATCAGGTCGCTTCCCAGAGGCCTGATCCGACCGGCGCTACAGCGCCGCAACCCCCACCGGTCGAAACCCCGTCACCGCCTGCTATCCCGGTGACCCAAGACCAGTTCGCTACGCTGGTCCAACAGGTCCAGGCCCTTACCCACCTGGTACAAGAGCGCCTTGTAGCTCCTCCTGCTTCGCATCCTCAGAAGGAGGCGGCAATTCCTTCCTCATCGGCGGCCTCCTCCTCTGATCCGCATGAATCAGCGGATCCCCCACATCGCCCCAAGGGGGACAAGCCAGTCCCGCGGGCCGGTTATGATAAAGATCCTCTCAGATCTCGACGAGCCCGCTCCCTCTCCCCGGCGACATCTCATCACGATTCCACGCCATCCTTGCGATTCTCGCGCCCAGCTCCTCCTCTGACCGGTGAAGAGGAGATCCACCATCAGATCCAGGAGATGCGTCAGGAGCTGAACGCCGCCAAGTAGACCCATCTGCCCCAGCCCAAGGCGGAGCAGGACATCCCTTTCTCTAAGGGAATCATGGAGGAAGTGATTCCCTCCCACGTAAAACTGCCAGCCGTCGAACCCTATCACGGCTCCACTGACCCGGACGACCATCTCAGTAGCTTCCGGTCACAATGATGTTCCATGGAGCATCTGATGCGGTCCTCTGCCGAGCCTTCCCATCCACCCTCAGAGGATCCGCCCGAACCTGGTTCAACGCCTTGAAACCGGGTTCCATTGATTCATTCGACGAGCTAAGCCGCCTTTTCATTGGCTAGTTCGTCAGCAGTCGCCGCCATCGACGAAGATCCGACTCCCTCTCCGAGGTTAAGCAGAGAGAGGGGGAGTCCTTGAGAAACTACCTTGGCCGTTTCAACAAGGCCATGTTAGAGGTGGACCACCTTAATCATGAGGTGGCTATATCCGCCCTGGCGGGGGGAGTTTCGAAGGAGAGCGACTTCTACCTCGCGATGGAGGTCAGCTACCCCCCATGTCTCTCTGATATGATGGCCCTTGCGGACAAGTACGCTAGGGTCGAGGAGTCGCAGAGAGTGGCCCGCGCCGAACAAGCAAAGAAAAAGCAAGAGCCCAAAGTCCCCGATAGGCACCATCCCGTCCATCGACCAAGTCCGCCTCGCCGCCAAAGAGTCCCTCCACTGCCGCCAAGAAATCGCTCCCGGAGTCCTCCTAGGCGATTTGATCGCTATACTCCACTGACTGTGCCCCGAGCGCAAATCCTTATGGAGATAGAGTGCCAACTTCCCCGGCCAGTACCTCTCCAAGGGAACCCGACCCGAAGAGATCCTGCCAAGTACTGCCGCTACCATAGGGAGCATGGTCATGACACCGAAGAAAGCTAGCAGCTGAAGAATGAAATAGAGAGGTTGATCCGGCGGGACGGCTGGATCAGTTCAGGAGGGCGCCCGAGCCGCAGCAGCAAGGAGGTGACCGCCAGCCCGAGCTCCCACAACTTCCCCCTCCACCCAATCCGCCCGTGATCGGTCGTATTAACATGATTGAAGAGGCCGGCGGGTCGAGCCCCAGGGGTGGCGGTGAAGAACCGGTGCCAAAAAAGGCAAGACAGGCGAACTCTCCTTCTCCGATGACGATCTTCTGGGAATACAACTTCCCCACAATGACGCACTGGTTGTATCCCTCAATTTGAACAATTATGATGTAAGCCGTATCCTCGTTGATAGTGGAAGGTCGGTAAATGTTTTGTACCTCGGTGTGTTTTCCAGGATGAAATTGCTCATGGAAAATCTTCGAGCCATGGATTCCACCCTGATGGGATTCACCGGCGACGTCATTATCCCGGAAGGGGTTGTCACCCTGACGGTCCGTGCGGGAACCTGGCCCCTTGTGACTATTGTACAGACCAACTTCCTAGTGGCCGACCTCAGATCCCCCTATAACGCCATATTCGGCAGGCCTGGTTTAATGTCCCTCAAGGCAGTTGTCTCCATCCCTCATCTGTCTATGAAGTTCCCCACCGAGCGAGGAGTTGGAGTGGTTCGGGGAAGTCAGGCCATGGCTCGGCAATGTTTCGTTACAAGCCTTCAGTCTAGAATGCCCGAAGTTGATGAGCTAGACGCTCGCGAAGACTTCGCCGAACAACGGGGAGAACCGGCAGAAGAGTTGGAGGAAGTATCATTGGACGAGGCTCAGCCCGACCGAACCACAAGGATCGGGTCGCTACTCAAAGGAGAGTCTTGGCACAGGTTGATCAAGTTCCTCCAAAGCAATGCCGACATCTTCGCCTGGACCGCCTCCGACATGCCGGGAATCAACCCCGAGGTCCTCGTCCATCATCTCAATGTGGACGAGAGGCACAGGCCTGTTAAGCAGAAGAAGAGAAGCTTCGCCCCAGAGCGGCAAAAAGCCATCGAAGAAGAGGTCGACAAACTCATCAAGGCCAATTTTGTACGAGAGGTAAATTACCCAAACTGGCTGTCTAATGTCGTCATGGTGAAAAAGTCGAACGGCAAGTGGAGGATCTGCATCGACTTCACCGACCTCAACAAAGCTTGCCCGAAGGATAGCTTCCCCCTCCCTCGGATCGATCAGCTCGTGGACGCTACTTCAGGCCACCAGATGCTGTCATTCATGGACGCCTATTCCGGCTACAATCAGATCCGGATGGCCCCTGAAGATGAAGAAAAGACCGCCTTCATAACCGGCCGAGGTGACTAACAGAACCCTCCTCCAGGGAATTAAAGCTCGCCTCTCCAGAGCCCAAGGAAGGTGGGCAGATGAGCTACATCATGTCTTGTGGGCCTACCGGACAACCCCAAGAATCCCAACAGGCGAAACCCCGTTTCGAATGGCTTTCGGTACGGAGGCCGTTATCCCTGTGGAAGTCGGTCTCCCTTCATTACGGGTGGAGAGCTACTCGGAGGAGGCTAGCAACGAACAACTCCGCACCAACCTTGACCTGATAGAGGAAATCAGAGAGAAGGCCCGGATCAGAATGGCTGCCTATCAACAAAGGGTGGCCCATTACCACGCTTCCAGAGTTAAGGGGAAGGCCTTCCAGCCCGGCGACCTTGTCCTCCGAAAGGCCTCTGTTTCCAAACCGCTGGAGCAAGGAAAGCTGGCGCCAAACTGGAAGGGTCCGTACCAGGTAGCGGAGATTATTGGACCAGGAACCTACAAGCTGCATGATCTGAATGGGAAGTCCATTCCCCGGACTTGGAACACGGACAACCTTCATAAAAATTATCAATAGGGTATGTCCTCCTTGAATTCATCTTCGCATGCCTCACTACACATTCATGCTTATCTGTTTCCTCGAAACCTGTCGCGTGAATCATTGTGCACTATATTGCTATAAATCGCAAGAAGAAACAGATACTGCTTACCAATCCTCGGCGCAACCGAGCTCTCTGTTTGAACAGGAATCTCCGAACCTTGGCAGGGCCAAGTAAAATATTTCTCCGAACCTCGGCTGGGCCGAGCAACAAATCTCCGAACATTGGCAGGGCCAAGTAAAATATTTCTCCGAACCTCGGCTGGGCCGAGCAACAAATCTCCGAACCTTGGCAGGGCCAAGTAAAATATTTCCCCGAACCTCAGCAGGGCAAGGCCAAGTAAAATATTTCTCCGAACCTCGGCTGGGCCGAGCAACAAATCTCCGAACCTTGGCAGGGCCAAGTAAAATATTTCCCCGAACCTCGGCAGGGCCGAGCAACAAATTCTCCGAACCTTGGCAGGGCCAAGTAAAATATTTCTCCGAACCTCGGCAGGGCCGAGCAACAAATTCTCCGAACCTTGGCAGGGCCAAGTAAAATATTTCTCCGAACCTCGGCAGGGCCGAGCAACAAATTCTCCGAACCTTGGCAGGGCCAAGTAAAATATTTCTCCGAACCTCGGCAGGGCCGAGCAACAAATTCTCCGAACCTTGGCAGGGCCAAGTAAAATATTTCTCCGAACCTCGGCAGGGCCGAGCAACAAATTCTCCGAACCTTGGCAGGGCCAAGTAAAATATTTCTCCGAACCTCGGCTGGAACGAGCAACAAATCCCCGAATATTGGCCGGGCCAAGAAAAATATTCTCCGAACCTCGGCCGGGCCGAGCAACGAATCCTCCGAGCCATGATAAGGCCAGGGAAAAATCATTCGGGCGGAAATCCCAGACCAAAATCCGAAGTGCACGGGCCCCGACCAAAGCCGGGCGGCCTCCAAATAGTCCCCGAAGGACTTCGTCCGGTTTGAAAGCGAGCACGTTAAACAAAAACCATCGACGCGCAAGAAGAAGCCACCATTGGCAAACCCCCTCTTGAGGCCGTTGAGCCCCACGTAATCGGCCAAAGGCCCCAAGTAGAGCTAGGAGATCCCCCTCTCTGCTACTGAAAACCCTTCGGGTGACGCCCCTATAACCCATCGATTCAAAAGCGCCTACATCAACGCTCTAAAACGATGGGTCACACCAACACCCTAATTTATCACGCGGGTCAAGGCCATAAACTCTTAAAGGGAAGGACTTCAGAAACAAAATCCACCTTTCGTTTATAAAGAGGATTACAAATAAAAGAAGGGAGAGGGGGCCCGAATCAGAATTCGGAGTCACTCCCGGAGGCCAGCAGCTCCTCCAGGCGCTCCATCAAGTCAGCCACCTGCTGACGAAGGGACGCAATCTCCTCCCTCTGCCGGTCCATCAACCGGCGTGAGGCTTCCGCCTCCCTGATCGACACGTCCAAGTATTCTTCGGCGGTCCTCGCGAGCTGCTCATTACTCGCAAAGGCCGACGCTAGGCCCTCTCCGTCAACCATCACGGAGGTGCGCCTCCCCTCCGAATGTGGCAGGCTGTCAAGCGAAGAACGCGACCCGACTGATGATCGCCCTGGGGAGGCCATTTTTTTGTACTTAAATCGAGGGATGACCGAAACCGATGCCCCCCGGTTGTATTTATACTCGTCAGGCGGGTACCTCTATCAGTCGCGCCGTAACCACCAACCCATAAGAACTTGCCATGCGTCATCATTTCAATACTTGCGAAATCCGAAATGTCGCGCCCCATCCCAAGCGAGGTCGATAGGCGCGAGCAGGTTGTTCGGGAATTCCCCAAGCAAGCATTTTCTGATCTGTCGGCCCTCGCAATAAATGCATTCGGCGCTTCCCCGAGCCTCTTAATGCCGGCCCCTTTCTCGGAAAACGTGGAAGTCCGGCACTCGGCCAATAACCTGCCCCCTTGGAAGAGTAGCGTCGCCAATGAAAAAGCATGACGATATATCGCTCGTTCCGCTCTGGCGCCCCTTACCAAGCGCCATGTGGACCTAACGCTGTGACCCACGATGACAACTGAGTCGCTCCCTTGAGCCTGGGTCTCCAAACCTCGGCAGAGCCGAACTACGGAATCTTCGAACCTTGGCAGGCCAAGTAAAACGCTCTCCGAACCTCGGCAGGGCCGAGCTATAGAATCTCCGAACCTTGGCAGGGCCAAGTAAAATGTTCTCCGAACCTCGGCAAGGCCGAGCTACAAAATCTCCGAACCTTGGCAGGGCCAAGTAAAACGTTCTCCGAACCTCGGCTGGGTCGAGCCACAAGTTCTCCGAATCTCGGCTGGGCCGAGCGATAATTCCTCCGAACCTCGGCAAGGCCAAGCTACAGAATCTCCGAACCTTGGCAGGGCCAAGTAAAACGCTCTCCGAACCTCGGCAAGGCCGAGCTACAGAATCTCCGAACCTTGGCAGGGCCAAGTAAAACATTCTCCGAACCTCGGCAGGGCCGAGCTACAGAATCTCCGAACCTTGGCAGGGCCAAGTAAAATGTTCTCCGAACCTCGGCTGGGTCGAGCCACAAGTTCTCCGAATCTCGGCTGGGCCGAGCGATAATTCCTCCGAACCTCGGCAGGGCCGAGCAACAGTTTCTCCAAACCTTGGCAGGGCCAAGACAAATATCTCCGAAACTCGGCCGGCCCGAGCGACAGGTTCCCTAAACCATGATGGAAGAAAGTACAGATCCCTGAACTTCAGTCGAGGCCAGCCCGCAATAATCCGAGCTCCGGTAAAAGCGGAGCACAAAAATACCAGGCTTCTGACCAGGGTAAGGAGCATACTTCGCCGAATGATCTCTGAACCACTACACACAAACCTTGGTTAGTTCGGACAGCGCGAGATCCTCTCTTTATTGTACCCCACAAGCAACAATAACGACAAGCTCGGCACAAAAAGATAGAGATCAAGGAATAGAACATAACTCTCTTTATTGCCGATCAAGGTCAGTTACAAATGCCTCACAGGCGTTGCAAGGGCATTAAAATACATAAAATAAAGGCAAATACAAAACTCGGGCAACTGCTCCAAAGCAGACCTAGGCAACTGTGATGTTCTGGTGTTCGGATCGACGAATCAGGCAAACCACGAAATGGTCAGCCCGCCTGGACGGATGATAAAGCTGACCCTCCATGGCCCAGGATGAATTAAAAGATCCAAAGGAGGCATGGCCCGTGGATGCTGATTCTGAGGATTCGGACGACCCAGCCCGCTCCCCTAGGAGGGGGTGCTGGATCGCAGGCCACCGTCCAGCTGAGAGAACCGAGGACTGTCCAACCCCGGTTGCTCCCATATTCTCCCTCCCGTGGCAAGGATTCCCCTCAGAGAAGGGACAGGAACCCAAGCCAGCGAAAGAGGGAGAGTCTGTGCGTGCTACGGGGGTGTCGATACACTTCCTACCGTAAGCCCCCCGTAACGGGCTACAAAGATCACATAGGAAGCGCATATGTGTGCTCTCCATATGATCTCTGCGCCCCCCTTGTGCGTTCTCCATGTGATCTCCGAAACCCATCCCTCAAGGGCGAACCATTCTTCAGTCGCTCCCCGGTCGCCCCAGCTGTCCGGCGGCAAGGAGCCTATCAGAGGAAAGCTTGGTCCTCCCACTCGCAGCAGCAGAGAAGTGAGCATAATAGAAGCTCCGGTGGAAGAGACACTTCGGGGATAACCAAACATGACCCCTTTCTCCCCTTTTTATAGGCAGAAAAGAACCGGGAACAAGCTATCAGAGCTGAAAGTCCCGAGATTCAAACATCTGGCCCGCGCCTCCACGTGATCCCTCAGGATAGACGCGGCACCCCACTGCGCGCCAGGCCCACCACCCGAGTTATGACGTATACGAAGATTTCCTTCTGATCCCGAATCATGGTCATTTAATGCGGGGGATCACCGGCCAACACCTCGAAAACTGGCGGGATCAGGGTATCGTCCTTCGAAAGTGACGTCCTCCAATGGTGAGCGGTTGCATGCGAAGTGGTCCGCATGGGAAAAGAGCACCTTCCGGAAAGCTCTGATGCAGCTTTCTGCCCCCCACTACGCCATATCATCAATTTTGGTGAAATAAAAACCGAATCGCCTGCGGAGCAGCAGGACGGTTGACAGAATAGCAGAAAGCGTGAAGGCCTTTTGCCTGTCGGCCCCAGCCGACCTATTTTGTCTGTCGGCCCCAGCCGACCTATTTTGTCTGTCGGTCCCAGCCGACCTATTTTGCCTGTCAGCCCCAGCCGACCTACTTTGCCTGTCGGCCCCAGCCGACCTATTTTGTCTGTCGGCCCTAGCCGACCTATTTGGCCTGTCGGCCCCAGCCGACCTACTTTTCCTGTCGGCCCCAGCCGACCTATTTTGTCCATCGACCCCAGCCGACCTACTTTGCCTGTCGGCCCCAGCCGACCTATTTTGTCTGTCGGCCCCAGCCGACCTATTTTGTCTGTCGGCCCCAGCCGACCTATTCTGTCTATCGGCACCAGCCGACCTACTTTGCCCATCGGCCCCAGCCGACCTATTTTGCCCATCGGCCTTAGCTGGTGCGTTTCCTGCAATCTCGAGGTAAGGATGACCTAAGAGCATCAGTAAGCCATAGGTCGCTCGCAATCGAGGCGGGAACGACAACAAGATCACGCAAGGAAAACACTCAAGTGGAAACGAGAACTTCATTTATTAAGAAATGTCAGACCAATGTCTAAAAGACAGAATACAAGAACAACTCCTAAGGACCGGGAGCCGCGGCAGCTTTAGAAGGGCCCTCAGTTACGTCTGCGAAAGTGTGACTAGACTCGCCCTTCTCCAATACTTTTGCCCCCCCAGCGGCAGCTTGCGACCGTCCCTCAGAAGCTGCAACTTCGCTGGGACCAGGGGCGGCGCCAAGTTCGGCATCAGAAACATCAACATATTCATCTTCATCTTCTTCGGACTCGCCATCGTCGGGATCTTCAGCACTCAGGAAAGAAAGGTCCCATTCCGGGTGCCCACTGAGTATCCTCTGTTTGCACTCCTCCATCCCATGATCGAACGCGTCTACACTGATAGCGTCTTGCCTCCCCTTAAGTATGGCGAGCTGCATGTTGGCCTCGGCGGCCTGCTTCTCAGCCTCTGCGACTTGGGCCCGCAGAATGATATTCTGCTCCTCGAACTCGCCGGCCCGCGCCTTGAGTTCCGAGCTCTTATTGCGGCTGGACACAAGCTCGCTTTGAAGAGCCCGAATCTCCAGCCCCAACTCCGCCATCTGAGAAAGCCGAAGTAAGTCGGCATTACAAGAAACCAATGGAAAAAGTCAAAGAATGGGGGAAAAGAATGAGATCGCACCTCCTCCTCTCGTCTGGCCAACCTCTTGGCCAACTCCTCAGCCTCACTTCTGGCTCTTGTCCTGTCAGCCCCGACCAGCTCAACTCTCTCTTGCAGGTTGTTGATCTTCAACTGCTTGGCTCCGATCGCCTCCTGGGCTTGGGTTAGCTCGTTGTTCACTCGAGCTATCACCCTTGTTGCCATTTAGCGCCCTCCTTCAAGTGAGCAATCTCGCTATCACGACGCTTCAGTCGCTCCTCCATCTCGCCAAGCATCCTAGCTAAACGCTTCCTCTCGTCGGCAGCTTCCTTCCCCAGCCGATCCATACTCTCATTATGTTCTCGTTGCATTGCTTTCACCTCCGCGGAATGCCTCGACTCGATTCTGGCCAACTCCAAGCATGCATTGTCGTTTTTCGCCAGGAGTTCCTGCAACTCCTCCACCCTGCGCTTCTGCTTGGACACCTCGGCCAGAGCGACCTGGTGTGCCGCCCTTGCCCCCTTCAGGCTCCTATCCGTCATATCCATAAGCTCCTCGAATTTTTCAGACACTTTTAGTCGTGATCGGAGCTCGGCGTTATCACGCCTGGCCTGAATGCTGGCCCCTGTCGCCAAGCTTAGACGCCAGCATATCGCCCGGGAAAGCAAAACGCTCTGCAAAGGCAAAAAATGAATAAGAACCCACAATGGGGCCAATCGGGAAACATCTATCGCGCAAGAAAAGTAACTCACCCGCGAGGCATAAGCCCGGGTCATCCTCATCAGGGTTGTGTTATCAATGTCAGGAAGGAGATGGATGCTCTCGGCCACGCCTTGCTGCCCAAACGCGGCATCGACCAACCCCAGGTCGGCAAATTTGTCCGCCGAGGGATCCGCACCCGGATACAGGGCCGACCTGATCATGACGGAAAATGCCTCCTCGATATCAGCATCCGAACCACTGGGTTGGCCAACCCTACCTGAAGGACCGGCCTGGGCGGCCCCCGTCTAAGAGGCCTTCAACCTCCCAACCTCCTCTACCAAGGCCCTGGCTTGGGTTTCTTCAGATAATTCGGCTAGCCCAAGTGCCAACCTCCCCAAAACCTTTGTCGAAGAAGCTCCCAATGCGGAGCTCCCGCCTTGCCGCGTTTCCTCCTTCGACGCCCCTTCCTCGGCTACCACCATCTGTGTCTCCGACACCGGACCCCCCGAGGTCTCGGCCTGTTCTGCCGCTTGCACCTCCTCTGCAGGCTCCCCTAAGGCCTCAGCCTGACCTGCCTCGCTGCTGCCGGACTCCCCTGCGGAGAGATCGAGGGAAGGCTCCCCCTGCACCTCCCCGGCTGCGGCTGCCACCTCTTTCTCTCCTGCTAGAGCCGACGGCAACCCGCGGGGACAGTAGGCTCCTCGGCGATGACCGCCTCCGCCAAATCCACCACTGACTCTTCTTTCAGGGGGGACATGGTTGGACGAGCCAACGGAGCCTCGTCCGAACTGTCCGAGATCTCTAACACGAGAGGGTCGGAGGCCATAACCACTCTCCCCGGGCCTTCCTTCGCCCCCAACGCTTCTGCCGCGACTGCTCCGGCGTCCGGCGGGCTTCTTGCGGAAGTGTGAGCCCTTTTTTCGGGCTGGCCACTATCCACGCCGCTTCCTTCCCCTGGGCGTTTCCCTCTCTTCCTCTTGGAGAGGTTCGACAACGCCGACCTTGCGGCTGTCGGACCAGAACACACATACTCAGGTCCTAGCACATTAATCGAGAAGATACATAGCACGAAAGAGACTCACCTTGCGGGTCCAGGGGACTAAGCTCGGCTGCGAAGAGGGCCCCCTCCGATAGCAAGTCGTTAGCCAAAAACACCTGTCCGTTACGAAGGACGTCCAAGTCCTTCTCCTCCTGCGCCGACAAAGCCGGATGCGTCTCCGCATCCCTTGCAACATCCCCCCATCTCCGAGGGAAGTCGAAACCAACGTTCCCCTCCACGATAACAAACCGACTCTTCCACCCCTTGATGGAAGAGGGCTTATCCGCAATGACGTTGAAGGATCTTCGGGGCCCGATGTAGGGCCAATCTGATTTCCTCCCAGGAATTAGGTGGTAGCAGGTGCGGAAAGGGGGAGAGTGGCGGCGATCTGAATCTGGTGACACATCGAGATGAATCCGACGATATTCCGCCAGCTGTTTGGAGCCACCATTGACGGGCAGATGTTATAGTGGGTCATGATTTCCTTCACCAAGGGGTGAAGAGGAAAACGAAGACCCGCCTTTAAACTATCTTCGTAGATGAAGACCCCAGACTCTAAATCCCGGGTAACTCTATCTTCGGGTTCCGGCGCTCGTAGGACGACATCCGAAGGCAAGCCATACCGCTGGTGAATCCTCCCCAAATCTTCGGCAACGATTTCGGAGGCCACGTCGCCGGGGCTCATCGCCATTGAAAGAGGTATCAAACGAAAACGATAAGCGTCGAAGAAGATGAAGGCCAGAACTCTTCTGAAAGCAAGACAGAAGACGCCGAGAGCACGCACATACATATATATATATACAGTACGGCTGTCACTTCGCTTCTCCGCCAAGGAAGCCACCCTGCGAAGACGGGGCGTCTCCTCCCAGGCATCCGGAATCGCCTCGACAAACGCCCGATCGATCGAGATTCGTAGCGTGGCACAATCCCAACCGTCGCTCGTGGGGGAGCCTTAGCCCCGAAGGCAGGATGGTCCTGTCACATTAATTAGGGCATCATTGCGCGAGCTGTCTAAACCAAGACGTCCCGTCCAGGATGCGCCATTCGAACTTGTACTCCCTACGCCCGAACCTACGCTTCGAACTAGGGAGTGGAGGGCATGTGTTGAGGGGTAAAATCATCACTACATTAATGTCCGTGCGAGGTGGCTAAAGCTAACCTCCTCCCTTCGTCCTTTCCGGGCTTCCTAAGCTCGGCCCCTTCCGGGCTTCCTTAGCTCGGCTCCTTCCGGGCTTCCTTAGCTCGGCCCTTCCGAGCTTCCTTAGCTCGGCCCCTTCCGGGCTTCCTTAGCTCGGCCCTTCTGGGCTTCCCTAGCTCGGCCCCTTCCGGGCTTCCCTAGGTCGGCCCCTTCCGGGCTTCCCTAGCTCGGCTCTTCCGGGCTTCCTTAGCTCGACCCTTCCGGGCTTCCCTAGCTCGGCCCTTCCGGGCTTCCCTAGCTCGGCCCTTCCGGGCTTCCCTAGCTCGGCCCTTTCGGGCTTCCTTAGCTCGGCCCCTTCCGGGCTTCCTTAGCTCGGCCCTTCCGGGCTTCCTAGCTCGGCCCTTCCGGGCTTCCTTAGCTCGGCCTTCCGGGCTTCCTTAGCTCGGCCCTTCCGGGCTTCCGTAGCCCGGCCCTTCCGGGCTTTCGTAGCTCGGCTTCTTCGGGCGATCCACAACCTAACATCCACCTTCGCGGAACCTGACGCGGGAGAGCCCGAGCCTACCAGAGCGGCATCCTAGACGAGGAATCATGTCGGGACGTGGCCTAAAACCTATCGTAACCGCCCCAGGCCTACTCAACCAAATCTCGAGACATCAAGGAGCTCTCCCAGCCGTCGATCTCTGAACAAACAGGGTACGGACTCTAACGGCCCCGCAACGGCCTGATTCTGCCCGCCTCCATATCGTAACAACCTCCGAACCTTCCAGAAGGCGCTCAAGACCCAGGTGACAGTCCATAAATATGAGATTCGTAGATTCCCTCAGGTATGCATATCTCCTGGCGCTCGGACACACTCACTCTCTCTCCCTCTCCTGGGCACCTCACTGATCTCCCCGGTAGCTCATCGGCGCTCCTGCCCTCCGGAGCCTTCGATTGGCCGCCCCCGGAGAGGTCTCCCGGAGAGATCTACCTCCCCACTGTCTGGTTGATCGCCGATTTCTTCTTCACTGACTTGAGCATCGGAGGGTCTCCCGCGGAGGGCCACCCCCAGCGTCCCCCCGCGTGTGGACTTATTTTGCAGGTCCGCCCCCCTCTTCCTGGAGATTGACCGTGCCCGAGTCGGAGGACGGATCTCGGCGGCAACAGAAGGCAAAAGAATTTGATCTCGATCTTCTTGAAAGAAGGATTAATTAAAAGAAGGAGAAGGTAATTAAGGTTGCATTGGTGCATCTTCCAGCAATCCTAAATGATAATCCTTAATAGTATATGGACGATAATATAAATTATTATAAGATAGATTACTACTAGTATTGATTATTGTGTTTGATATATATTACTGGTTTTGGCATGACAAACAAATTATCAGTCATAACATTAAATTTCTAAAATATTTTAAATTAAATTTCTTAAAAATTTATATATTATTATATTTGATTTTAAAAATTTATATTTTAAATACATATTTTAAAAAATGTATTTATAAATTATATTCGGAACTCGGAACTCTGTTGGTTAAAGACCATGGCCGACTCAACTATGGCTCGGAACTCAGGTTACAGCGAGATCGGTAACGAAGGATGCGAGTAGAAAGCGATCAAAAGAAAAAATAATAAAAAAATAATTTTATTAAAAAGTAATTTATTATAATACCTTAAAAGAAAAAAAAATTTGATTAAAAAGTAATTATCATATTACTTCAAAAAAAAATAAAAAAATGATTTTGTTAAAAAATGATTTATCATATTACCACATACCAAAAATATGACCNTGCTTAGCATTTATCTTGCACTCATCTCTTTATTTCAAAGCGCATAGTTTTAAAGAGCTAATTTTTTTTAGAACCCAATTCACCCCCTCTTGGGTTGCCATCTGGGCCAACAATTGGTATCAGAGCTTGTGCTCATTGTTTACTTGATCAAACGATCAAGAGCTAAAGATCCAAATGGCAAGCTCAAGCTGGATCTTCATTTGCTGAAGGTCATTCTACAAATAAACCTTCTTTATTTAATGGTTCAAACTATTACTGAAAAGCTAGAATGAGAAATCTTTATCCAGCTTTAGATTATGAACTTTGGAGTGTAATCACTAATGGACCAAGCACACCCACACACTTAGTAGATGGTTTAATAGTTCCTAAACCGAAAGGATTGGAATGAGAACGATAGAAAATGGCTCAGCTCAATGCTAAGGCCATGAATGTCTTATATTGTGCTTTAGATGCTAATGAGTTTAATAGAATTTCTACATGTATTTCTAAAAAAATTTGGGATAGATTAGAAGTTACCCATGAGGGTACTAATCAAGTCAAAGAATCAAAGATTAATATTCTTGTTCATAAATATGAATTGTTTAGCATGGAACAAACTGAATCTATAACTTGCATGTATACAAGATTTACTGATATTGTGAATGGTTTAAAGAGTCTTGGCAAGACCTATACTAACTCTTAATTGGTTCATAAAATTCTTAGGTCTCTTCCAAGGTTGTGGGAAGCAAAGGTGATTGCAATCCAAGAAGCCAAGGATCTCAATACCTTACCTTTGGAGGAGCTACTTGGATCGTTGATGACCCGAGTTGACCATGAAACAACATCAAGAGGAAGAGGTCAAGAAGAAGAAACAATTGCCCTCAAAGCTGCAGAAATTAAAAGAGCAGCAGTGATGAAGAAGATGATGATGATGATGAGATAGCTCTTCTTGCTAGAAAGTTTAAGAAATTTATGCAAAGAAGAAGACCTTTCCACAAGAAGAAGTATAACAAAAATGGATAGAGAAAAGGAGAAAGAGAAGGACAAGGACAAGAAGAAAGACCCCCTCATATGCTATGAATGTAGAAACGGGGCACTTTAGATATGACTGTCCTCAATTGAAGAAAGCCTCAAAAAGAAGAAGAAGACTTATGTTGCAACATGGAGCGACAACAAAGAATCTCATCAAGGAAGAACAAAAGGAAGTTGCAAACATTTGCTTTATGGCAAAAGAAGATGATGAGGTTAGTACTAAACTCATGACTTTACTTTTGAAGAATTATTTGATGCATTTAACGAATTAGTTAATGATTTCAAAGTTTTGAAAAAGAAAAGCAAATCGTTGAGAAATGAAAATTTAAATCTTATCAAAGAAAAAGACAAACTAATTTATGAAGTTGAAAAACTGAAATTAAAAATAAAATTTTGATAAAAGAAAGAGAATCAATTCCCAATGAAAATGTTAGTTTAAAGAAGGAAGTTGATAAATATAAAAATATAGTTGATAAATTTACATATAGTTCTGAAAAACTTAATTTGCTATTAAGTAATCAAAGAGCTGTATTTGATAAAGCTGGATTAGGTTATAGGCCTAACAAGAAACAAAAATATACTAAAATTTCTTTAGAAAGGAACAAAAAAAAATGATGTTTCATATTATTGCTGTAACAAGAAAGGACATAAATCATATGAATGGAATCTCAGAAAAATTAAAAGAATTTAAATATAAAAGAAAAGAAAGTATGGGTTCCAAAAGGAACAATCTTTACTGCTACTAACTATGAAGGACCCAAGAAAGCTTGGATACATAAATAGAAAGTTTGATCACTTTGCAGGAGTATCTTACCCAAAAGATCAAAACGAAAGTGGTATCTTGATAGCGGCTGCTCAAGGCACATGACGGGTGATAAGGATCAATTCATCACCCTTGAGGATAAAAAGAGGAGTAGTAACCTTCGGAGATAATGGCAAAGGCCAGATTATGGGCTTTGGTAAAATTCAGATAACTCCTCCATTTTTATTGAAAATGTTCTTTATGTAAATGGTTTAAAGCATAATTTAATTAGTATTAGTCAATTGTGTGATAAAGGTTTCAAAGTTTCATTTGAAGCTTCTATCTGCACTGTTTCTAATCCCATTAACAATAGCATTATATTTACCGAAAGTAGAAATGACAATGTATACTTAATTGATTTAAACAATTTGTCTACTAGTAATCATTGTCTAGTTGCTGATAATGCTAATGTAAATGAGGTTGGATGGCTATGGCATCGCAGATTAGGTCATGCAAGCACACACCTAATTTCAAAATTAATTAGAATGGATTTAGTTAAAGGACTTCCAAAGTTAAATTTTGAAAATAATAGAATTTGTGATGCATGTAATTTGGAAAACAAACTAGAAACTCTTTCAAATCTAAAAATATTTTTCCACTTCTAGGCCACTAGAGCTACTTCACATGGACCTTTTTGGACCTACTAGAACCACTAGTTTAGGAGGAAAGAAATATGGTCTTGTGATAGTAGATGATTATTCTAGATTCACTTGGGTATTTTTTGGCTCACAAGGATGAGACTTTCTCAATATTTCTGAAATTCTTCAAAAAAGTCACTAATGAAAAAACAACACCATAGTATCTCTTAGAAGTAATCATGGCACATATTTGAAAATCACTTATTTGAAAATTTTTGCATTGAACATGGCATTAATCATAACTTTTCTGCACCTAGAACACCACAGCAAAATAGTTGTAGAAAGAAAGAATAGAACTTTAGAAGACATGGCCCGTACCATGCTATGTGAAAGCAATCTACCAAAATATTTTGGACGGAAGCAATAAATACGGCATGTTACATCCTTAATAGAGCTTTAATTAGGCCAATTCTTAAGAAAACTCCTTATGAATTATGGAATAATAGGAAACCTAACATTAGTTATTTTCATGCATTTGGTTGTAAATATTTCATTCATAATAATGGTAAGGACAACTAAGGAAAATTTGATGCAAAATCTGATGAAGCATATTCTTAGGATATTCAATAACTAGTAAATCCTATAGAATATTTAACAAGAAATCATTAATTGTAGAAGAATCTATTAATGTAGTCTTTGATGAGTCTTTAGCATCAAGTTCAAAAAAGGTTGATGATGAGGAAGATACAAATTGCTCGAAAGAGATATTAAAAAATATATGTATCTTCAGATCATGAACAAGAAGCTAAAGATGATGATTCACCTAGGGTTGATGTTATTGATACTAATCATAATGAGGTAGATCTTCCTAGAGATTGGAGATATGTCTATGGTCATCCAAAGGAACTGATTATAGGTGATCCATCTCAAGATGTAAGAACTAGATCATCAATGAAAATATCAATAATCATCTTGCATTTGTATCTCAAATTGAACCTAAAACCATTGAAGAAGCTAAAAAGATAGTAATTGGATGCTAGCTATGCAAGAGAAATTAAATCAATTTACTAGGAATAATGTATGGTCCTTAGTTGATAGACCTAAAGGTCATTCAGTTATAGGATCTAAATGGGTATTTAGAAATAAATTAGATAAAAATGACATAGTAATTAGAAATAAAGCTAGATTAGTTGCAAAAGGATATAATCAAGAAGAAGGAATTGATTTTGATAAAACTTTTGTACCTAACTAGATTAGAGGCAATTAGATTATTACTTGCATTTGCATGTCATATGAATATCAATTTATTTCAAATGGATGTTAAAAGTGCATTTTTAAATGGTTTTATAAATGAAGAAGTTTTTGTAGAACAACCATCTGGTTTTGAAGATCATGAATTTTCAAACCATGTTTT
This sequence comes from Calamus simplicifolius, assembly GCA_900491605.1. Classification (NCBI taxonomy): domain Eukaryota; kingdom Viridiplantae; phylum Streptophyta; class Magnoliopsida; order Arecales; family Arecaceae; genus Calamus; species Calamus simplicifolius. The sequence continues at coordinate 75,582 of UESW01001744.1, read as the reverse complement.
TAAATTACATAAAGCACTATATGGTTTAAAACAAGCACCTAGAGCTTGGTATGATAGATTAAGTAAATTTCTAATTGAAAATAATTTTACTAGAGGAAATGTAGATAAAACTCTATTTTTGAAAAGAAAAGATAAAGATTTATTAGTAGTACAAATATATGTAGATGATATTGTATTCGGTGCTACTAACGATCTTCTATGTCAAGAGTTTGCTAAGCTAATGCAGGGAGAATTCGAGATGAGCATGATGGAAGAACTCAATTTCTTCCTAGGACTTTAAATCAAACAAAGTAGAGAGGGGATTTTCATCAACCAAACAAAGTACACAAAGGAAATTCTCAAGAAGTTTGGAATGGAATCAATCAAACCCCTTGGAACACCAATGAGTCCTTCATGCAAATTAGACAAAGATAAAGATGGTAAGAAAGTTGATCAAAAGCACTATAGAGGTATGATCGGATCTCTACTTTATTTAACTGCAAGCATATCAGATATTATGTTTGATGTTTGTTTATGTACTAGATTTCAATCAGAACCTAAAGAATCTCATTTAATCGCTGTAAAAAGAATACTAAGATATTTAAGTGAACTAAAAATGTAGGATTATGGTACTCTAGAGACTCAACTTTAAATTTGATTGCATATTCTGATTGTGACTATGCTGGATGTAAACTAGATAGAAAGAGTACAAGTAGTACATGTCAATTTTTAGGAAGTAACTTAATCTCTTGGTTTAAAAAAGCAAAATTCGGTTGCATTATCTACTGCTGAAGCAGAATATATTGCAGTTGGAAGTTGCTGTGCTCAAATCCTTTGGATTAAGCGACAACTTGAAGATTATGGCATAACACTTGATAAAACCCTATTAAATGTGACAACACTAGTACAATAAACTTAACAAAAAATCCAATCCAACATTCAAGAACTAAGCACATTGAAATTAGATATCACTTCATTAGAGAACATGTAGCTAATGGTGAAATTTGTCTTGATTATGTTTGTACTGAGGAACAATTAGCTGACATATTTACAAAACCTTTGAGTGAAGAGAGATTTTGTTATCTTAGAGGAGAATTAGGGATTTGTGATCCTTTGGAATGATTTTGAAACCCTTAAGATTGATTATCTAGAGTTCAGTTAATTTCTTGAAAATCCTTTCATGATTCTAAGGACAATTCATCTAGATAATTCGACCATTCGATTCATAACATTCCAAAAATTTTATTAAAATTTTATTGATTCTATTTTGACAAGTTTCGAATCTTTGAAACTCTCATTTATTTTCTGAAACTGTCAGTGGAGTCAACACCCTAGTTAGTGGAGTCGACACCTCATCTGTGTCGCTCGGTCTGTGACTTGGAGCCGACACCCGCTTAAGCGAGCCGACTCTAGCTCGGGCGCTAACAGTGTTAGCGACTTGGAGTCGACACCCGACTTTGGGAGTTGATACCTGGTGGCCCCAAATTGATTATATTAGGGCAGAGTCGACACCTTCTCATCCCCAATCATCTCCAAACCTTTTCCAAAACCTCTCCAAGCCTCCCAAAACCAAATATTCATCAAATCAACCATTCCTTAAGATTCCTATGGCACCTAAGCATAGGGGATCGATCTTTGAAGCTCCCATGACTACAAGGAAGCGGACGATGCGGCCCTATCCGTGAACCTACACCGAGCGATGATTCTTCTTCAATGCACTCTGACAATCCTAGCCTCTCCTCTCCACAAGTAGATATCCTAGCTGGCCAAATCATAACCATGGGAAGGAAGATAGACTTTGAGTTCTTTGAAGCTGAGGGTTTTGCAATTGGTAGACAAATCAAGAACTTGGTTGTGATAAGGTATGTTCCTTAGACGTACCTACTTATCCGGCTCTTGTAAAGGAATTTTACTTCAATTTATCAAGGGGAGATGGTGGATTAGTGAGTATGGTAAGAGGAAAGAGAATCCATCTCACTTCCGAGATTTTAGGAAATCTTTTAGAAATCCCTGTTGTAGGGATGATTGCTACTAGTCACAGTGACAGAGCAGGAGCATTATCGAGGATGTTGGTAGAGATTTCACTAATTTTGAGAAATTAGGGCAAATCAGTTGCCTCTTGAACTTAGACTGTTACATAACATTTGTGGTAGGATCCTATTTCCAAGACTGGACATTTTGAGTATGTCTCAGTGAGAGACATTGTTAATGGACAGTATCTTGACGGGTCAGCCAATCAATTTAGCAGGAATGATGATATGGTACATGGCTGAGGCCGGGGGCAAGAGGAGATCTTCATTGCCTTATGGATGGTCCTAACCATGGCATTTAGAAGTCAAGGAGTTGTTATCTCTGAGAATGAACCTTTGAAGAACCTTAGACACACTGATTATTACAGCCTGCTACTGTGCATAGAATGGATTTATGAAAGTGGATGGTAGATGGGAAAGAAAGGGTAATCTGGATGAGAGAGCAGCTGACTTTGGAGCCATTGCACCTTCTGAGGCAGGTCCTTCAGTGAGGCATCCTTCACAGAACCTAACAGATCATCACTACTACCGGCACCTACTTCCGTCCCTATATCTGTACCAGTGTCTGTTCCTTCTGTTGGTTTTTCTGATGTTCAGCTGGAGCAACTTAAAGGATTATTTAGTACTCAAAAAGAAGAGATGAAGGCTGAGATTGATAGCAGTATGATGGGTTTAAGAGAATTATTTTATTCCTTGGATGAGAGAGTTAGTAAAATTGAGTCCACCCTTGGAGCCTCCGTAGAATCTTTGAAGAATGATCTCAAGAATATTTTTGAAGAACTTAAAGAGATTGGAGGTGATTCATAAAAATATTCCAAATGCAATGCTGAGTTACAAGAGAAGATCGTTGTTGCATCTGAATTCTTTGATAGGAGACTAAATGAATTCATTGCTACTTAAAGAGAAGGGATGGGCAAGATTCTAGAAGAACTCAAAAGGAAATTTGGATTTGATGTTTATTTGCTTTAGTTTGATGTTGATTTATTTTTTACTAAAATTTTGATGTAATGAAGTTTTTTTTTGTAATATGATGTTATGCTTGATTTTGTGAAGTATGTAATGAACTTTTGATACTTAATGAATATCATTTGATCTTTGAAGCATCTCTTAATTTTGTCATTTAATTTGAAACTTCTTAACCTTTTTGTTGATTACAAAAAGGAGAAGTATTTGATATTTGTATATGCATTGGAACAAATAAGCTTAATCAATTGGTATTTAATTGATTGTATATGGGAGAGAAGTAATTGACAATTCTATATGTGCATTGAAAGGAAGAAGCTTAATTGACTTAATTTGATATGACAGTTTAATTGGTATCGAACATTAAACTCATATGAGAGGTAATTGATAGTTGTACATGTGTTTACTGTTAAAAGGAAGAAAAGATGTTAAATCGAGTATCATAGGGGAGCTACTTCATTCAGGGGGAGCTTACCTATGAGAACTAAATATTTGAGAAATTTGATTTAAAATTCTTATTGTTTAATCATGCATATACTCAATGTTTTTAATCATCAAAAAGGGGGAGATTGTTGACCCAATTATTGATTTTGATGATTAACAAAAGACATGAGTATATTCACTATGTTTCTGACAGATTTAATAAGTGTTCCAGGGATTAAAAATGTTTAATCAATCAAAAGGAATAAAGGAATAAGTTTTGAATCAAATTTTAAAGGAATTTTTCAAAGTTCAGAACTTAGAGTCATCACCCAAATAGTCAGAGCTGACCCCAAGGCATATCAGAAGATTTCTGGATTTTTGGCATGGTTCGGAGTCGACACCCAGAGTTTCGGAGCCGACTCCAACCTAAGATATAGAGAAGTGTATTCTGTTTCAGTTTTCGAAGCCGACACCTAGAATTCGGGAGTTGACACCTGAGAGTTCGGGAGCTGATACCTGAGTTTCTGGAGCCGATTCTAACCTGAGAACAGAGAACGTATTTTTATGGACATTTTTAGAGCCGACACTCTTAGATTCCGAAGCCGACTCCCGAAAGCGATGAGCCGACACTTAACTTTCTCAGAGCCGACTCCTCAACAACTTTTTGTTTGCTATTTTTGGACAACCGATCTGGAGCCAACACCTGAAAAGTTGGAGCCGACTCCAACCTGTCAGGAATGGATTTTCAATTGTCAGAACGGACTCCAACGGTAATATTTTTTTCACCTAATCTAACGGCTATTTTTCTTTGTATGTAGAAGTATCCAAGCATCTCATAATGGCTATATTTTCTACATAAACTTGGATTAAGAGATATATAAAAAGGGGAACCGTCCGTTTAAAAAGAAGAGAGACTAGAGACTGAAAAAATCCAAAAAAACTTAAGAGAGAAATCAAAGAGGAAAGACTCATAGCTCAAATCCATCAATCTCAGAAAGTTCAAAAGAAATCTACAAGCTTCTCAAGATCAAATCAAGGAGATTTTCAACGTTAGAAGAAAGAAAGCAAAAGCCCCAAATCCTCAACTTCTCAACTGCAACTTTTAGTGAAGAATCTGAGCTGAGGCCCTGATTCAATCTTTCAAAGGAGAAGAGGAAAATAAGAAAAGAAGAAAAGCTTGCTTTCAAAATGCTTCTATCAGGCTTTCCTATCCTTGTTTATTTATTTGCATATTTGGTCATTTAAGGAGCTATTTTGTATTCTAAACTCTATTTTCCATTTGTGTTTGCTAATTCAATCAGGGGATTAAAATAGTAAAGGTAGTATACCTCGCGACAAGCTTAGGAATGGCAACGGCCCGGGGATGGTCCGGGACGGTCCATACCGGTCCCCGTCCCCGTTAGAAAAAACATCCCCATTCCCCGCCCCGTTAAGCCGTTATAGTTAATGGGGCAGGAACGGGGATACCCGGCCGGATAAACGGGTACCCACTGGGTATCTATTTTTCTGTTTACATAAAAAAATAAAATTATTTTATTAAATTTATAATTTATTAAAAATAAAAAAATAAATTTTTTAGGATAAGATGAAGACTAATCGAGAATAACCAAATAATAATATTGAATATATAAGAGATTCTTTTGGAAGAAGAGAATGAAAAGTGAGATTCTTCTATGATAAGGAAGAAGAGAACGAAAAGTGAGAGAAAATAACTAACAAATAGGAAAATTAGAAAATGAAGATTTCAATGCAATAACCGTAAAAAAAAATACATTAAATTTCAAAGCAAAAAATGAAGAGATTTTTTTTTAAAAATAAAGAAAAAATGAGCGTGTAGCAGAGAAAGAAAAAGGTGTTGGAGGGCATCGATGGGGCAGTGATTGACGAAGATAGATGATGGATTATAGAGCTAGATTCTCATCTGGTTTTGGTTTAGAACTTTAGATCGGCTACGTGAAAGAAGGAAGAGCAAGTGTCAAGATTATATATTTTTATTATTTTTAATTTTTAATAAATATATATTAATATATATATATATTTAAATTTTAAATATATATTAAAGTTAATGGAGACGGGGATGGGTAAATGGGGATGGGGCAAAGAATACCGTTCTCGGGCCGTTTACCTGTTTAGCCGTTAACGAAAAATTTTGTTACCCATTAAGCCGTTTAGACCGGGGATTCCCTGACCCATTAAGAACGGTACCGGCTGGGTAAATGGTTAAACGAGAAAATTGCCATCCCTAGACAAGCTAAGGATAGCTTGTGGTTGGGTTTTGTGCTGGTGAGCCCGGTAAAACCAGCTGGGTTCGTTGTGATCCCAGGGGAAACAACAAGTTTTGAGTTGTGAGCTTGTAAAATAACTCGGCTGTAATCAAGTGGATTATAGTGTGGACCCAAGTGCTACTTGGGAGTGGACCTAGGTGTTGGATATACCGAACCACTATAAAATCTTTGTGTTTGCCGTGCTTTATCTCTCTCTCTTTCTATCTCATTATTTGTACTTAGCATTTATCTTGCACTCAATCTCTTTTATTTCAAAGCACATAGTTTTAACGAGCTAAATTTTTTTAGAACCCAATTCACCCCCCCTCTTGGGTTGCCATCTGGGCCAACAAATCTCTTCAAAGTTAATACCATTCTTTTGACCAAAGCCTTTCACAACCAATCTGGCCTTATACTTTGGTTGAGAACACTGCTGTTGAGTCTTTAACATGAAAACCCACTTATTCTTTAAAGCTTTCTTTCTTTTGGTAGTTCCACTAAATCATATGTATGGTTCTTCTGTAAGGCATCCATTTCTTCCTGCATAGCTACTAACCACTCCTTTTTTTGCTCAATTTTAACTGCCTCCTGGTAACATTCTGGTTCACCTTCATCAATAAGCATTATATATTCATATGTAGAATACCTTTTGAAAGGTTGATATTGTCTGATAGATGTTTTCACCTGAGGCTCTGTAGGAGGTTGCTCATGATCTCTTTCCTGCTCAATATGTCCTACAGGTGAGTTAACATATACTCCTGCACTATTTTCTTGCACATCTCCCCCATCACCCTGACATACTGGAGGAGTAACTGGGTCACAGTCTGTTAATCCTCCTGCATAAGACTTGACTGGCACCTCCTTCTTAAAGTCTTGAAGGGTTTGATCTTTAAAAAATACCACATCTCTGCTTCTGAACACCTTCTGCCTTTCTGGATCCCAAAGTTTATAACCAAACTCATCATGCGAGTAACCAAGCAAAGCACATTCTTTTGTCTTACCATCCAGCATGGACCTCTCAATGTCTGGAACATGTGCAAATGCATGTCAACCAAACACTCTCAAGTACTTGTAAAAGGCATCTTTCCCTGACCATACATGTTCTGCAACATCAACATCTAGAACTATACATAATGACAAGTTTATTACATCAACTGTTGTCTTCAATGCCTCATCCCAAAATCTTTTAGGTAACTTAGACTGTGAAAGCATACATTTGATCTTTTCCATGATGGTGCGATTCATCCTCTCTACAATTGCATTATGCTGAGGAGTACCAGAAACTATCATCTCATGCTGAATGCCATGTGACCTATAATAATCATCAAATAATCTTATGTATCACTACCATTATCTGACCATATATATTTCAATTTCTTTTGTCTCTCTTTCAACTCTAGCATAAAACTCTTTGAAGACATTAATAACCTAAGCTTTGGTATTCAAACCATAGGCTTAAACTTTCATGAAAAAATCATCTATAAAAGTGACAAAATAAAATGCACAACTGATACCTAGAACATTAACAGATCCACTAGGAGTTTTTATCCTCAGAGGACCACAAACATCTGTATAGACACGATCCAAGACATGCATTTTCTAGACAAAGCAGGACTAGCAAAAGAAACTCTATGTTGCTTGCCAACCAAATAATCAACACATAGGTTTATATGTATCTCTTTGAAGTCTGGTAGAACTTCTTCCTTGGAAAGAACTTGCAGTCCCTTCTCACTCATGTGTCCCAATCGTTTATGCCACAACTCCATACTGAAGTCCTTCTCTGTAGCATTCAACTGTTCACCATAAGCTTTAGCCTGCAACATGTACAAAGTATGACATTTCTTTCCACTGGCTACAACAAGTGAACCTTTACTGAGCTTCCATTGCCCTTTGTGAAATCTGCTATCAAAGTCTTCATCATCAAGTCTTCCAACTGAGATTAAATTCAGCCTCAAGTCAGCCACATGCCTTACATCCTTGAGCACCAACTTACAGCCAAGATTGATCTTCATGTGGATGTCACCCATGCCAATATGTATGCTATGCCATAATTTTTCATCTTGACAACACCAAAATTTTTAGTCCTATAGGTAGAAAAAAACTTCCTCTATGGTGTAGCATGATAAGAAGCACCTGTGTCAATCACCCACTCATGATTCTGACACTCACATGAGAAGATACCATCAGAAGTAGACAAAATTAAATAATCATCACTCTGCACTGTAGTTATGATATTCTCCTTTGACTCTGTATCCTCCACTTCTTTTTTCTTTTCCTTGCTCTTTTTAGGCTTCTTACACTAATTCTTGTAGTACCATTTCATACCATAGTTGTAGCAAGTAATATCTTTTCTTGACCTTGATTTGCTTCTACCATTGTATGAATTGTCTCTATTTTTAGACTTTGACCGTCCTCTATTCTCTGAGACAAGTGCCTGTGAATCAATTGAGAAGTTGCTGAATTCTACCTCCTCAACTCCTCATTCAACAAACTGCCTGTTACTTGACTTATGGTGACAACACTGTCTGATGCAGAATTATTAAGAAAAACCACCAGTGTCTTCTAACTTTCTAGCAATGAACTGAGAAGTAACAATGCCTGCAACTCATAATCAAGAGACATTTCCATAGAGGATAACTGGTTAGTAATACTCTGCATTTCATTCAAGTGCTCAGCAATAGAAGCACCCTCTTTATATTTCAGATTCACAAGTTTTCTGATCAAAAAAGCTTTATTGCCAGCTATTTTTCTCTCATAGAGACTTTCTAACTTTTTTCAAAGAGAGTGTATAGAAGTCTCAGTGAAAACATGATGAAACACACTATCATCCAACCACTGCCGAATACAACCAACTGCTTTTGATCTAACATGATCCAAGCATCATCTGTCATTGTAACGGGCTTTGCACTGACCCCTCCCAAAGGTCCATATAGATCCTTCCAATACAAGAGGTCCTTCATCCTTAGTTTTCATATCATTCAATTGTTTCCATTCAGACTAGTCATACGGAAAACAATACCGGCCTTCATGCTTGCACAAAAAATTCAAAACTAAACCTGGCTTTGATATCAGTTGATGGAAAAGAATCGTATACGAACAAATACTAGCAGGCCGTAATAAGCAGCGGAATAATAAATAAGATGCACAAACCACACAATCATACAAAAACACCAAGATTTATGTAAAAAATCTCTTCAAGATAAAGGAAAAAAACCACGGGCAAGCCACAGAAGATCCACTATAAAATAATAAATATTCAAGTTTCAAAGTCCCTTGTCTGGACTTGGAGAAACAATCACAAGAGAATAACAGGGATATAAGGATTACGTTACCGAAAAATACGATCTTCTGTGTTACCTCCTTATTTTCTTTCCCTTCTCTTCTTCTTCTTCTCTTATTTTCTACCTTTTTTCTTCGCATGGAATCCACCGCTCCAGCAGCAGCAGCCTTCGTTCTTCACTGCTCCAGCACCAGCCACAGCCTTTTTTTCACTGCTGTTGCCATGCCCCAAAGAAAAGGGCGCTCACCCTTTCAGCCCTAGCTAATGGCCTGAATAGATAGGCCATGGGCCCAACAGCAGCTTCCAAGCAAGACAGAAACTGGTGATCAAGTAGAGGTAGGCACTGAGCCATGCCGCCCATGGCACGGCAGGGCCCAGGCCCACATGGGCCGTGCTAGGCATGGCTCCGTACTACTACAGTACCGGACCGTGCCAGCACGGCCCAGTGAACTGTGCCATGCCGGGCGCAAAAATTTTTTTCTGTTGGCCTAGCACGGCACGGCCCATGACGGGCCTGGGCTGGCCCACCGTGCTGTGCCGGCACGGCCCACCTGGGGCCTGGCCCGTACACAGCTCAAATAAAAAAAATTTATAAAAAAAATATTTTTTTTGATAAATTAAAAAATTATTAGGAATAAAGAAATTTTATTAATATAAAGCCACCTTATAGGTGGGGGTTTGACATAGACTCCTACCAGTTTATTAATTTAAAATCAAAATGGTACAGAAGGGAGGGGGGCTAGGTCTGACCTCCAGAATATAATATAATAAGCAAGGAGAAAAAAATAGAAAGAAAAAAAAAGATGACTTACTTTAAGTTTTTAACAATTTAAAAAATAAAAATATATAATTATAAAAGTAGAAATGACTCACTCATCAGTCATCAGTTATCAGTAGTATTTGTGGCATCATCATCTTTGCTGGTTAAGTCATGTCCATCTTTATCTTGAAGCCTCGCCTCAGCATCCAACCAGTCTTTGAAGCAGATAAGCATCTCAACTGTCTCGCCAGTCATCCTACTTCTCTTTTCGTCCAAAATACGTCGACCTGCACTGAAAGCAGATTCCGATGCTACTGTGGACATCGGCACAGCTAAAATATCTCGTGCAATGGCAGACATAACAGGATATTGATTTTTAACACTCTTCCACCAAGCTAATACATCTAGACTTTCTATTTGATCTTCATCATATGCAGAATGAAGATCGTTTCGTAAATAAAATTCTAATTCATTACTTAAAGATGAACAAGATGAAGAAGATGAAGAAGCATGTGCGTGTCTTTAAATGAATGAAAAAATAGATGACGAACGAGATCTAGAAGAAGAAGCAGAGCTTTGAGCAGGTATTCTAGATCCATAAATTTTATCATTATATAAATAATAAATATCATTAAGAAGTTGTTACCTCATCTTTAGCAGGTTCAGGATTTTGATTCATGTTTTCACAATATTGATCAATTAAAAAAATTACACCATTTAATTTAACTCTAGGATCAAAAACAACAGCTAAGTTATGCAATGGACATATCCTATTCCAATATTTATTCCATTTAGTTTCCATATTATGTATAATAGGCATTAAAACTTCATGATATCTATATTCTTTAAACTTTTCACTAATTACATATGCTTTTTGTAAAAATGAACAAGAAGTTGGATAATAAATACCTGAAAGAACATTTGTAGCATCATAAAAAGTAACCAAAAAATCTTCTAAAATTTTACCTTGATTCCAATCAGCTTCAGTCAATGTAAATCCTAATCCACGCTTATTGATATAAGCACTTAATAAGTTCTTACATGGATATGCATCATGTATCATGGCATAGGTACTATTCCAACGAGTTATTACATCAAGTTTAAATTTTTTAAAATGTTTACCATGATCTACACATAATTGTTTAAATTCTTGAAGTCTTGACCTTGAAGCATGAATAAAAGAAACTATATTTTTAATTTTTGAAATAACCTCTTGAATTATGTTCATGCCAGATTGAGCAGAAAGATTTAATATATGACATGCACATCTAATATGAAATAATTATCCATCTAAAATGGGATGCAAAGAGTCGTTTAATAATGCAACAACAGAATTATTATTAGATGCATTATCAAAAGTAATTGATATTATTTTATTATTAATATTATATGAGCATGTGGTTTGATAAATAATATTTAAAATTTATTATCTGAATGTAGAAAATCAAAAGCACGAAAAGCAATAATTCATTTATTTAATTACCAATCATTATCAATATAATGAGCAGTAACAGCAATAAAACAATTACTACCTACAGATGCCGACTAAATATTAGAAGTTAAAGAAATTCTAGCATTTAAATTTGAGAGGCTTTCTGTTAAACTTTGTTTCATTGCTAAAAAATTTGTCATAGCCACTCTTCTAAAGGTACATCTACTAGTTCTTTTATAAGCAGGTTGTTGGCCTAATTGAACATATCTTTCAAAATTATAAGATTCAGATAAACTAAAAGGTAATTCATCTTGAACTATCCATCTTACCAGTAATTTTCTTTGATTTTCATGGTTATATGCAAAATTGCCTACAAGTAATCCCTCTGTATATTAAGGAGTCCTTGCTAACTGGAATCATGCATCCTATGACTCTCTTGATTTCTTCTTAGATGCCCTGTTCCCCTAGTACTAGAACAACAGTAAAGTTTTGCATATTTTTTACATTTTGCTTTATAGACTCCATCAACCATAATTCTATCGAAATCAATCCAAACATTACTAGTCCTCTTACGAGAAGAGGTTTGACACTCACTAACATTAGCTCTAGATGGAACTTGGAGTTGGGATTGGGGTTGGGATCCTTGGGGATTAGTTTCCTCACCCTTAGAAAAAGTGTGCATGTTAAAATTACTTTCGTTAACAGATGCCATATCTAAATTTTTAATTAATAAATGTAAAAAATAAAAACTAACCCATAAAAAGAAATTGAGAAAAGATCAGAGGTGGAGCCATGGAGCTGAGATTTGTGAGCTTTCTCTTGCGCTCTCGCCTCTCAACAAGAATTGACCTTGTAGCACTTGACTACTTGCTTGAGCACTTGCCACTTGTAAGAACACTTGCAAACTAAAAATTAAATTGCTAATCTACTAGAGCACTTGCTAGAAGAGAGAAATAGTAGTAATAGAGGAGTTGGTTTGATGTGGTAAGAATGAGGGAGAGTTCATCTATTTATAAAATTTTTAATTTTTTTTTCCAAATCTACCCTTTGATATAGCCGTTATATGACTGTTTGGAGGAGTAAAATGGTCTAAACCCCTCCCAACAGCCTTTAACGGCTATATAGCCGTTAAAAATGACTGAAATTGCCCAGGTGGTGCCTAGGCACCAGCGCGCGCTGGTGCCTAAGCACCAGCACGGCCGTGCCATGGCACGGCCCCCCATCACAGCCCAGTTGGGCCGTGCTGGCATGGCTCGTGGCCCATTTTGAAATGGGCCACGGGCCGTGCCAAATTTAAATTTTTTTTTTTCTGTGCTGTGCCTGGCACGGCCCATTAACAAATGGGCCATGCCAGGCACGGCACGACAATTTTTTAGGCATGGTGGGCCTGAGCCGTGCTGTGCCAGGTACGGCCCAGTGCCCACCTCTATGATCAAGGAATGATCTTCATCAGCGACAATCTGTCAAACAGTGGGCCAGAGCTGGGGTTCAGTAGCAACAAGGGGATGCTTTGAATAATGGCATTGGGCCATCAAGTAGAGATGTCAAAATGAGTTATTATCTCATGCACGTGTTAGGTTAAGACTATTCCAATATTATCTTAGCATTCGAGATAATGCACGTGTTAGGTTATTATCTTAGCTTCTTTTGCAAGAAGAAAGGGCATATAAAGAAAGATTGTCTCAAATTCAAAGCTTGGCTTGACAAGAAAGGTACTCTAACCTCATTCGTATGTCATGAATCCAATTTGGTTATATATCATAACACATGGTGGATTGATTCTGGTTCTACAATCCATGTTTCAAATACCTTGCTGGGTTTTCTAAATCAAAGGAAACCATTGGGAAGTGAACAAAGCATCTATTCAGGAAACAAGATGAGTTCACATGTGGAAGCAATTGGGATGTGCAGACTTATTTTACACTCTGGTTTTGTTTTGGTTTGGAAAAGATATTTTATATTCCAAGTTTCTCTAGAAATTTGATTTCAGTGTCAAGGCTTGTACCAGAAGGATACTCCTTTAATTTTAATAAAAGCTATGTTGATTTATTTTATAAATCTAAGCTTATTGGGAATGGTACATTGTTCGACAATCTTTTCCAAATTAATTTGAAAAACAATACCACCTATAATGTGATGCACGCCCAAACTGGTATGAAAATATGTGTTATGAATGAGAATTCCTCTATTTTGTGGCATCGAAGATTAGGTCATATCTCCATTGAGAGAATTAAAAGATTAGTAAAAGATGGAGTACTTGATACTCTTGATTTTACTGATTTTGGCACTTGTGTGAACTGCATAAAGGGAAAGCAAACCAACAAGTCTAAGAAAGATGCCAAGAGAAGTTCAGAAATACTGAAGATCATACATACGGATATCTGTAGCCCAGATATGGACTCGTATGGTCAGAGATACTTCATCTCATTTATTGATGACTATTTACGATATATGTATCTCTACCTGCTTCATAATAAGAACGGAGCATTAGATGCCTTTAAGGTATTTAAGGCAGAAGTAGAGAAATAATGCGGCAAGCAAATTAAAATCATGAGGTCAGATAGAGGTAGAGAATATTATGGTAGATACACTGAGAATGGACAAGCACCTGGTCTGTTTGCTCGGTTTCTTGAAGAAAATGGAATTGTTACACAATACACCATGCCAGGGTCTCCTGACCAAAACGGTGTAGCTGAAAGGAGAAACCGGACATTATTGGACATGGTAAGGAGCATGATTGTCAACTCCAACCTACCTAAATCCTTGTGGACTGAAGCTCTTAAAACTGATGCGTATATATTAAATCGGTTCCAACCAAGGCTATTTTCAAAACGCCATTTGAGTTGTTTAAAGGTTGGAAACCAAGTTTGCAACATATATGTGTTTGGGGATGCCCATCTGAAGTAAGAGTTTATAATCCATAAGAAAAGAAACTAGACCCAAGGACTATTAGTGGATATTTTATTGGATATGCTAAGAAGTCCAAGGGTTATAGATTTTATTGTCCATCTCACAGCACTAGGATTGTGGAATCAAGAAATGCAAAATTTTTTGAGAATGACTTGATCAGTGGGAGTAATCAATCTCAGTATTTGGCTTCTTCTGAGAAAGATCATTCAGATATTCCAGCTTCCACTTCAAGTGAGGGATTGGTTGTTATTTATAGCACTCCTCAAACTCAATTAAGTGCTCAACAATCAGTCATTGAGATTTCACAAGCTGATGGTAATCTAGAAGATCATGTTGTTCATCAATAATCAGTTGTGCAAGATACTCCTCAAGGGGTCATTGATACAACATTAAGAAGATCAACTAGAATAAAGAATCAGCAATTTCTGGTGATTATATTGCGTATCTACATGAATCTGACTATAACATTGGAGCCGAAAATGATCCTGAAACGTTTTTACAAGCCATGAGTTCTAAGGAATCAAACTTGTGGTACAATGCCATGAAGGACGAGATGGAATCTATGGCATCTAACTGAGTCTGGGATCTTGTTGAGTTGCCTGATGGTGTAAAAGCCATTGGATGTAGATGGGTCTTTAAAATAAAGAAAGACTCACAAGGCAACATTGAGAGATATAAAGCAAGACTCGTTGCCAAAGGATTCACTCAGAGGGAAGGAATCGACTACACGGAGACATTTTCTCCTGTATCCAAGAAGATTCTCTTCGAATAATTATGGCATTGGTAGCTCATTTTGATTTTGAGTTACATTAAATGGATGTGAAGACCGCATTCCTTAATGGAGATCTAGAGGAAGAGGTTTACATGAAACAGCCTGAAGGATTTTCCTCTGGTGATGGTGAGCATTTGGTTTGAAGCTTAAGAAATCCATATATGGATTGAAACAAGCCTCATGTCAGTGGTATTTAAAATTTCATGATGTGATCTCTTCCTTTGGTTTTGAAGAGAACATCATGGATTAATGTATATACCAGAAGGTTAGTGGGAGCAAAATTTGTTTCTTGGTCCTATATGTGGATGACATTCTACTTGCAACCAATGATAAAGGGTTGCTATATGAGGTGAAATAATTTCTCTCCAAAAATTTTGATATGAAAGATATGAGTGAGACATCTTATGTCATTGGCATTAAGATCCATAGAGAAAGATCTCGAGGCATTTTAGGATTGTCTCAAGAAACTTATATCAATAAAGTCTTGGAGAGATTTCAGATGAAAATTATTCACCAAGTATTGCACCTATAGTGAAGGGTGACAAGTTCGCTTTGAAACAGTGCCCTAAAAATGAACTTGAATGGGAACAGATGCACAACATTCCATATGCGTCAGTTGTCGGAAGCCTAATGTATGCTCAGGTTTGCACAAGACCTGACATTGCATTTGCAGTAGGAATGTTGGAAAGATATCAAAGTAATCCATGTTTAGACCACTGGAGAGCTGCTAAAAAGGTCATGAGGTATCTTCAAGGGACCAAGGACTACATGCTCATGTATAGACGAACTGATCATTTGGAGATAGAGGGCTACTCAGATTCGAACTTTGCTGGCTGCGTTGATTCTCGGAAATCAACATCAGGATTTATATTTATGTTAGCTGGTGGAGCCATATCATGGACGAGTGCAAAGCATACTTTGACTGCTACCTCTACTATGGAAGCGGAGTTCGTTGCTTGTTTTGAGGCTACATCGCAAGGTGTATGGTTGAAGAGTTTCATCTCAGGGCTTAGAATTGTTGACTCTATTTCTAGGCCAATTAAACTGTACTGTGACAATTCAGCTGCTGTATTTTTGGCTAAAAATCATAAGAGTGGTAGTCGAAGTAAACATATCGACATTAAGTATTTAGCCATAAGAGAACGTGTTAAAGAAAATAAAGTGATCATAGAACACGTTAGCACTGAATTGATGATAGCTGATCCTTTGACTAAAGGCATGCCAATTAAGAATTTTAAGGATCATGTGATAAGAATGGGAGTTGGTTCCATGATATAATTGTATGGATAACAATTTGTACAAAGAAACTCTTATTTCAATTATTTGTTTATTTCTCATTCAGGTTTACATGTTATTTGACTTTTGAGAAATGACAAACTTTTCTTTTGGACTCTGAATAAACATATGGTTTATTCATTATGTTATGTTGTCACATTTGGAATAGTGGTAAAGAAATTGAATGCATTGTAATACATAGAAGATAATACTCAATTATAGAGGACCTATCGCTATGATTCATGTATTTAGATTCTTGTTCAGTGTTGATAAAATATACGGACCAAGTGGGAGAATGTAATAACCCGTAGCAATAGATGGTCCTATTTTTATTACGATCGTTTCCACTAATTAATAAGTGATAACGATAGCCCCTTAAATGTTAAACGTCTGCTTTGATGGGAGCAGGCGGTGGAAGGGATTTGAGGAATCTCTTTAAATAGAGATCCCTTCTAAGGCTTTCAATAACACAATGTTATCGAAAGAAAAACTAAAAACAAGCGGAGGCATTGGGTCCCTGATCAAGAGCATATCCTGAGGGCATAGTGCGGTGGCTCATTGATTGGAAGCACTCAATCAAGGTTCCTCGAAAAGAAGATCAAGATCCATCGAGAGGAGGAAGATCAAGATCCATCGAGAGGAAGATCAAGATCCATCGAGAGAGGAAGATCAAGATCCATCGAGAGGAGGAAGATCAAGATCCATCGAGAAGAAGATCAAGATCCATAGAGAGGAGGAAGATCAAGATCCATCGAGAGGAAGATCGAGATCCTGATTCAGATCTTCTAGAGGTAGATCGAAAGCAATGGCTGGAGGTAATAAAAAAGATCCTAACTATTAACTCTATGCAATATTGTGTAGATTGTTAATAGTTTTCTTACATTATCAATATAAATTAATCACAAATTTATGGATAAGTTAAGAAGTTTCAGATACCTTGACTGGATCATCAATAGGACTGTAAACGAACCAAGCCGCTCACAAGCTATTCGGGTCTCGGTTCGGAAAAAAGCTTGTTTGGAATCGTTCGTGAAGGTAAACGAGCCGAGCTCGAGCTCAATTTCAAGCTCGAAAAAATTAACGAGCCGAGCTCGAGCTTAATAAAGTTTGATTCATTAGCTCGCGAACATGTTCATATAGAGGCTCGCGAACATGTTCGTTTAAGGCTCGGTTATATTATAACTGTTAACTTAATAATAATACCATTAAACCGGCCGGGTTTTGAAGAACTGGTTCAACCCCGGTTTTTAGACTTCTAGGTTTAAAAATAAAGTTAGAGTTAGATTTTTTACGGTTTTTAAATAGTCTGCCCCTTTGTCTTTCTTCATTCCCATCCTCGCCGTTACCTCACAGTCTACCCCTTTGTCTTCCTTCGTTCACGTCCTCGCCTTCATTCCCGTCCTCGCCGTTACCTCTGCCTCTCGGGTATGCTTCCTCCTTTTTTTTTAATTTTTTTATCCCAATGCTTTTTCCTCTCCTGTCTTTTGATTGCTTTTAACTTTTTTTTTCCTGCCCAACTTTGTACTTCGTCTTCTTCCTTGTTCTTTTTATGCTCTCTCTTCTTGTTTCTCATGTCAGAATCCTTCGTCTATTGGTTTCTTTTACTTTTTTTTTAATCTTCTGGTAGCAGACGAGTGGTTTCTCTGGTTAAAGATTGTGATGGAATAGAGAAACGAAAAGAAATCTATTTTTTAATATTCAATGAGAAGTCTTAACTTAAAATAACTAGTACAGTTTTAAAATAATAAATGATCTTGTTTTCTTTTTCTGTTTGTTTGCTTCTCTCTACTTTCATTAATTATTAGTTAATGAAATTATGTTGGTCTGTAGATATTACTCTCAACTTATTCACATATCATGATGCATTGCCCTCAATGATCAGTAATATCATAGTCATCTCCCTTGTATGAAATCTTAATGCATTTTCCAATGAAATTGATAACTTCAACCATTATGACTAAATTGTTTATGTGGCCAGCAACTATATTTCTTTACCTATAATTGTATAAATTATTCAGGTGTTGTTAAAAACATATCTGAATTTCTTTTTTTAGTTGATTAAATCCCATGCCCCTTCCATTATCATATTTTCCAACCACTCTGTCCATCAACCATTAGATGTCCATTGTTTTTCAGTTAGGCATGAGAGTTTATTTTGTCATTCAGCTCTCTTCATGGACAACAACAAGCAGATTTTTTATAGTTTAATATTTATATTTTATTATTTTTATATTATTAACTTAAAAATTAATTATGACGTCATCCGGTTCGATCAAACCAGTTTATCCGGTCGAACCGGTTGACCCATGACCCAAATTTACTTTATTATTTTTAATAAGGCAGAAAATATAACCTGAAGGTTTCAGAATGCTTGTATTCCACAATGTGGGATTTGGATTAATTGTTTTGATTCCTATTGTTGTTGTTTTACCTAAATACTGAAAACTATTGTGTATTTACATGGTTTTCATTTTTCTTTGGGTTTTGTTAGCTAAAAGAGAACAACAAAATGTCAGCAATAAACATATCAACTCAGGATTCTACCATAAGTCCTATTTTGGGAGAAGTTCAACTAAGTGCAAACGATACTGTTGAAGCAAATCAAAGCAATGATGTGAATCAACCTGACACCATTGATGAAGAAAAGGGTAATCCATATGCTCCAAAGAAAAGAAAGCGTACATCCAAAGCATGGACTGACTTTAAAGAGGTTACTCTTCCAGATGGGACAGTGAAGGCTGAGTGTATTGATTGTAAACATCGGTTGATAATGAATAAGACCGATGCTACAACGCATTTTCTTAGGCACCTCAAGGGATGTATGAGGAAGAAAATAGATGAGAAAAAGCAGAAAAATATTAGTGTCACCATAATTTTAGTGGAGTCAAAAACCGTGAATGCTGTGCAAAATTTTAAGTATGATCATGCGAAGATCAGAGAAATCCTTTCCCATATGATTATTGTTCATGAGCTGCCATTTCTATTTGCAGAATATGAGTTATTTAATTTGTTGATGAAGACAACTACTCCATATTATCAGAGAATTAGTCGTGCTACTGCAAAGAAAGACTGTGTAACCAGTTATGAAATGGAGAAGAAAAAAGTGATGGCAGCATTAAAGGATGTGGACAGAGTCAGTGTGACTACAGACTTGTGGAAATCAGATCAAAAGATTTCATATATGGTTGTCACTTGTCATTATGTGGACTCCAGTGGGCATTTGCAAAAGCGAAATCTGAATTTTTGTGATGTTCCTCCACCCCATATCGGTGTTGTCATTTCTGATGTGCTAAACAAGTGTTTGATTGAGTGGGAAATTGAAACTAAAGTGTGGTCAATAACAGTTGATAATGCTGGATACAATGATGTGGCTATTCGGACATTAAAGGAAAACCTCTCTTACAAAAGGAATCTTTCGCTTGATGAAAAATTATTTCATGTAAGATGCTGCGCGCACATCTTGAATTTATTAATACAAGATGGGTTATCCGAGATTGAAGGTGTGATTTACAATGTGCGTGAAAGCGTGAAGTATATAGCTGCTTCGGAGGGCCGGATTAATACATTTAGTGAAATTGCAAAGCAGCTGAAACTATCTTCAAAGAAGCTTATGTTGGATTGTTGTACGAGGTGGAATGCAACATACATGATGTTATCAGCTGCCTTAGAGTTTAAAGATGTCTTTCCAAGGTATCAACAAAGGGATACTAATTATAATTTTTTACCAAGTGTGGAGGATTGGAAGAAGGTTGAAGTTGTTTGTTCATTTCTTGAAGAATTTAATGAAGTGACCCACTTCATTTCAGGTAGTGAGTATCCAACTTCAAACTTGTTTCTCACTAAACTTTATAACATAAAAAAGTTGTTAAATGAAGCAAATGTGGATGAGGGTGGTTACATGGTAGGCATGATTAACAAGATGAAGGTGAAATTTGATAAATATTGGGGTGACTGCAACTTGTTAATCTCTATAGCAGCAGTTTTAGATCCAAGAAACAAGATGAAATTGATTGAATGGTGTTTTCCAGAGATTTACTCTATAGTTGAGGCTGCCAAGCACATCACCACAATTCGTAAGACATTACGGATATTGTACAACGAGTATGTTAAGGATCACAAAGCTAATCTTGTTGAAAAAGATGTTCAAGGTGAAACTCAAAAAGAAAGTTCTAGTTGTACAAGTAATGTTCTTGGAAAAGAAAAAGGAAAAGTAAGGGCACAATTTTCTAACTATATTAAAATGTTGATACAGTTAAGCAAGTGAAGTTAGAATTAGATGTGTACTTGGAGGAAGGAGTTGTTCTTTGTCAAGATGATAGTGATTTTGATGCATTGGTATGGTGGAAGATGAACAATTTGAAGTTTAGGATTTTGTCGAAGATGGCTTGTGATGTGCTATCAATTCCAATAACCACAGTGGCTTCCGAATCAGCTTTTAGTGCTGGTGGTAGGGTCATTGATCCATATCGTGCCTCTTTGGGAACAAAAACAGTCCAAATTTTACTTTGTGCACAAGATTGGCTGCGTGCTCATTATGGGATCAAAAGAAAAGCAAAAGCGAGTATATTAACTTTGCTGCTCATTTAATTGTGTTCATTTGAATGAATAGTTTTCTTGCTATCCTGCATGTATTTAATGTTGTGATATTGTTATGTGCATGTAAAAGGAAAAGGAAGAGATTCAGTATATTCAGCTGACTTAATTGTGATTGAAGAGTTGTACTTCTGGTTCTTGTCATGGACTGGTAATATTGGTTATTCTAGAAATCTCAATTTTATGCTTGATTATTAAGCCTTCATTGTTGCTCAATTGGTGTGTTGTGTTTGGTTTTGCAGGGCAGATCATGGTTTATGCACTGACTTGCTTCCTAAATATTTGTTTTCATGGCATGAAAAAGAGAGAGCAGAGTTGAGGAAGATGAAGAGGAAGACTAATATTGTCTTTGGCCCTTGTAGCTTTTATAATTTTTATCTTGCAGTGGACTTCTTGTCATTTCTTGTACTAATTTGTTATGAGGAAAATTGTATTGTGTTTGACTCTTGTAACTCTTGTTATTTTCATCTTGTAATGGACTTGTTGCCATTTTTAGTACTGATTTATTATGGTGTGCTTCTTATAGTTCATGGACTAAGTTGTTATGGTGTTTTTTGTTGTCATATATACTAGTTGTTATTTATGTATCATTAGTTATACTTTTGAGTGAATGCATTAGTTTCTACAGGTTAACTTTTGAACTAAAGTATGCTTAACGAGCTCGATTACAGGCTTAACGAGCTCGAGCTCGAATAAAGCTCGTCAAACATGCTAAACGAGTAATTAACGAATCGAGCTCGAGCCGCTTGCGAGCTTGATAAATTTAGTTCAAACAGAGCTCGAGCTTCATTATCAAAGCTCGAACCGAATTCGAGCCGAGCTTGAGCTTGTCATTATTCAGCTCGGCTCGGTTCGTTTATATCCCTAATCATCAATAACTAATGATTGAGGTCATGCAACGTAAGAACCAACAAAATCTTTAACTTTCATAGGGTCATCACCAATTGTTATTGGAAAGAGAGCATCAATAGATACACGATAATTATGAATGCTATTATGGACAATAATATAGGTAATAAATATAAAACTATAAAAATTTCTTAAGGCATCTAAAAGAAATTGAAACCAACAAGAAATCCAACTGATCAATACGGTCCAAGAGTGAAAATATGAAACATGACTGTGAAGTGAAATCTAAGGCCTTGCAACAAGAATTGCGGTCAAGCCCCAACAATACAAAATATTACATGATGGAATACATAAGTTAATAGCAAGTTTCTAACTTCAGGTCAACACACTAGTATCAAAATATCAGTTACGCAAAGTTGGAAGCTTTCTATGATCTTAAAATGGTGTTACAAGCTGAAATTGGCTGGCTAAACAATAGGCCACGGTAAAATGGAAGATTGCTCTGGGCACCCCTTTTGCCTCCCCAAAAAAGTTAAGGAATAGAACATGCCATTGAAAAAGCAAGAAGCATCAATGCTAAGTAAATGATGGACTAATAATCTTCAAGGAAATTAATACCTATTCGTTCTTTGTCTTTGTTTTCTTTCTTTAATGTAAACAAAATTCTTTGACAATGCTGAAAAAGACTTCCATGCTTGGAACAGTACACTGAAGAGGGGAAAAACAAAAGAATCTTAATGAACAAGATGACAATAATTTTCTTATCATAAAACAGCATGTAGACATATATAAGAATTTGCAATTCATTAATACAAAAAAATGCATAAATACAACATGAAAAAGCAGAATGTCAAGCATATTTTCATGAGTACTATTAAGTTTTCATTCAAAGTGACTGCAACTTGTATGTTTTCACTCAAGTGACTGCAACTTATTAGTGGCATCCATATTAACAACATAAATAATATTGAAAAGGCTCGCCAAATTTAATTCCCAGACCTTTAAAGAGGAAGCTGATCAATTAGAATGTTTCCTTCTCCCTAATCTGGACATTACGGTTCTTAGATTTGAGTTTTAAAATCAAGCATTCTAGTTTGCATTGTATTCGATGTTTGACATTGTGTCAAACCATGTCAGGTCCAGGTCAACCAAACTAAACCAAGCGAATGGATAAAGCAGTCGAAGCTCTCAAAAGCATGGCTTTCTTTTTGGGTCTTTAGATAGAAGAGAGGGAGAGGGAAAGGGAAATAGCGCTGAGAGCAGGGATAGAAGAACGAGTGGTGAGGAGGAAGTTAATCTTAGAGAGGGGGCGTGAGAGGAGTTATGAGATATCACGGCGAGTGGATTGGGGGACCAAAGTGGGAGAGACCAAGAAAGGCTGGGACGAGCGGACGTACGGGTGGGATTTTGGCTGGGCACTTGGGGAGCTCCGAGCTTGCCAGTTTTTGATGAGGACAACGGTGAGGAAGCTTACCTGATGATGACGAGGACATTAACGGTGAGGACTCTCCAGTGGCTGACAAAGATGGTTTGAGGGAAAACAGTCTATCAATGATGAATCTGATGATAATCACGGTGATAATAAACAGTCTATCAGGCATCAGCGAAAGAAGAAGAAGAAGGAAAAGAAGAGAAAAAGATAGAAGGAACAAATTCGGTCCAAATCCATCCACATCATCCAAGCGTGGATGCTTGCGAAATCAACGCCGTCGTCATGGTGCATGCGTGAGGTCTCCGAAGCGCAGAAAGTCGTCGACCGAGCCGAAGTCCTTCGGGAGGAACAGATCGGATCCAAACAAACCGAACCCAAAGTCCAACTCTTATAAATCCTCGACCACCGTCGTCTACTTCGCTGGCGTGCCAGGAAGTCTGAAAGTGAAAGACGAAGAAGGACTGAAGAAAGAAGAAACGGGAGCGGGGGGAGACTCTTCCCCTTCCACCGTACCATAAGCGATCAGAATCAGATTCATGCGCCTCTTCACCTTCTTTTGTTTTCTTTTTACTCGAAAAATAGCCAAAAACAAATCGGTATTTAATAATATAAATTAAAAAAAATTATATAAAAAAGTATTCGTATCAAAAAATATAGGTAAATTTGTTTATGTACCCGTATCCGATTAATTTTTAAATTATATATTCAAATTTGTATCCGAATCTGATTAAACTATAAATAAATATTCGAATCTGATATAATTCAAATATGAATACGGATACGATCAAAGTTTATCAATCCATTTTCAGGCCTACCACGTCGGCACCCCTCTCTCTCTCTCTCTCTCTCCGATCGTTAGATTAAAAAAAAAATCACCTGCAGTTGAATCTCAGCCTGGTGAAGAACAAAATCCTAATCTTGCCCGGTGATGGAGTCCTTGTAAACGAAATCCTGATCCATGGTGGTGGAGTCTCCTTAACCTTAATCCCACATGGTGGGCGATGAAGTCTCCACAAACGAAATCCTAGAACAAAACTGCGGATAAAAGAAAGAAATTTGATTTTGGGTATCGCGAGGGTTTCGTTTAGAAAAAAGGGAGAAGTGAATTAGGAGGAGGGAAATTATATTAGACTACGGTCTTAATTAAAAATGTAGTCTTTTATATTATAAAATATTAAAAACGTAATCTTTTTATATTATAAGATAATATAAGACTACACCTTAATTAAAAATGTAGTCTTTTATATTATAAGATATAAAAAATGTAGTCTTTCTATATTATCAGATAATATAAGACTATGTCTTAATTAAAAATGTACTCTAAAATATATTATCAGATAATATAAGACTACGTCTTATTTAAAAACGTAGTCTTTTTATATTATCATATAATATAAGATTACGCCTTAATTAAAAACATAGTCTTTTTATATATAAGACTACGTCTTATTTAAAAATACTTTTTTTATATTATCAGATAATATAAGACTATGTTTTAAATAAAAGATGTAGTCTTTTAATTTGTCAAAATATAAGACTACATTTTTTACGAAAAATGTTATCTTTTTTCTAAAACATACTGTAGTCTATTTAACTTTTTATAGTAGTGACTATTTGACCATATAAAAGTTGCAATAGAAACTGATTTTATGGTTCGATTCAGCTTGGTCCAATTTATTAGATCAGTTTGTTTAGTTTTGGTTTTAGGAAACATTGGTTGGTTCAATTTTAAGAAACTAATTTAAATTGGTTTGATTCCAAAATTACCTTGAAACTGACCCAACTCAACCTGAGTATTGGATGATAACCATCCCATTAGATGATCACCATATCAATAGAGCAATCAGAGAGGAGATGTTTAATATTTCTTTTCTTGATTACCTTTCTCCTATCATATCAGACAATGTGGCATGGAGCAAGGAAAAGGAATCTATGATCGACTGCCCTGCTTTGATGACTTCTTGTAACAAGAGTAAAGCTTGTAACAGTTTCAATCTTTCTATTTGTTTATACTATGTGTTGTTCTCTTATGGATGTGGCTATGACATGAAAGGCCATGCCACATTGGTTGTTTCATATTTGAGTTTCCCAGGCAAACCTTAAATATATTTTATGATGATATTTTATGACATTGTTCATCATCCATGGATATATTATTATAACATACCTTCTGCAAAATATTTGATCCACACTTAGATGGTCATAGTTTGGTTGTTAAAAATGATTCATCAAGCACACTAAACTTCTATCAAGTTGCATACCCTGAAGTATGATAACAATGAGCAGATGAGAAATAAAAGTGGTTAAAAAAGAGAGATTTTGTCAAATGTTCATTTGTTATGAATGTCTATAAAATCAAAAATCAAAAATAAATCCCAACAAACTACAAATAAATGCAAATTCTGCAATATGATCTGAATAAAACTAAGAGTAATAGGACTATCCTCATCAAATAAAGCATAGAAATCAAATGAGATAAAATAAAAAATAACTAACTCTCTTAACTAGTAATGAAACAAGGATGTGTGTGTTAATCAGTTGTATCTTAACAATTAAGTGAAAGAGTTGGTGCATATATAATTTGAGCATAAAAAAGCTTCCATGTTATGTAATACCAATAAGTTAACTCTAGATTATATCTTAAACTGCAAAATTAAAGGCAAAATCTAGGAGACATGACCAAAAATGCTTGGAAAATATGACTTTTCTAATTTAAAAGTAAAATCCTGCTACCTCATTCATTTGATATTAATTTACATTGTTGAATGTCAAAACCAACAATTTAGTGCATATCATAGTGATTTGGATAGATGCCAGATGGTTCTATTTCTCCTGCAGATGCCATCCAATAGGTAATTTATGCCATCAAGCCATCAAATATTTTCAAGGTCATGCAATCCTTGGTAAGTGCAAAAGTTGATAAATTAGTTCTTCTTCTGTATATATTTTCTATAATTGAATTATAATCCAGAGATAGAGTGTCTTACTCGGTGTAAAGAGCCTTGAAGCATGCACATATTCATATAGTCCTCTCTTTTAAACATATAACTAAGTTTAACAAAGTTTCTTTTTTTAATCAATCTAGTTTTATGTAAGGCTATGAGAGAGAGCTACTGATGTGATGATATGTGTCTGTGCAAGTATAATATGAGTTTTTGCAAGGAGATTTGTGATCTATGAAAGAGTCCATGGATAAAACTGTGGGAGAAAGTGATAATCATCAATCTCCAATTATCTCAATATACTAGAGTAATTAAGGTAGTCCATATCAGACAAAACCAATGAAGCTAAATATGAGATGTAGTAGTACAATTCTCAGTCTCAGCCCTAGAACAAGACACAACATCCTACTCTTTTGGCTCTTCAGATGAAGAAAGTACAAAAACCAGCAAGAGAGCATTGGTTAGTAGGATGACTAGTCCAATTAGTATCACAATAAATTTCAAGCTTTAGACTCGAAGTTGATGAGAAGAAGAAAGGGGAGTAAGAATCTTTAGAGAGAAAAGAGCATGGAGACCAAGGAGAGGCACTAACAAACTGACTTGCAAACCCAATAGCATAAGCAATATCTGGCTTAGAGAATCAAATGCACAAGAGCTCCAATAAGCTGGAGGTCTTATACCACTCGGTTGAAGTTGGTGCCATCCCTAGCAGACCCTATAGCTAAAACAGAGGTCAAGTCATGGCTAATAAGATGAGCACAGATGGTAACAGACCAAACCGGCCAACCAATCGAACAAATGAGCTGACATTCATTGCAGTGAGATAGTCTCATGACATGTTAGGATGTTTAGAATGTCATGAACCCATCATGCACAATAAATATAGGGGTATTTAATAAACAGCTCTAAGGAAGATAGAAGTATAACTTGCCATCCCTATTGGCTAGTTCTTTAATTTTTGATCCTTTTAAACACTTATCCATCCAATGTGCATATTTTATTCTATCAGTGTATACATATATTTATCCACCGTACGCACTTATATTATTAATGTACATATTTATTTTCTGTTATTGAACATAGTTAATTGGCCATTGTATACATTTATCAGGAACCAAGATTAAAAGAAAAATAGTGCAAGAGTTTTTCATGCTTACAAAGGGACTGTTGAAGCAATGACAGTGAATGGGGAAAATTATGTGGGCTTGAGACATGTTAGACATTTTCCTTAAGGTGATATTTACTCATTCTTTAATTCTTTAGTTGCAGGGTTATGACAACAAATCACCCCTAGGATACAATAAGACCATCCGAAATCTACAGCTAGCTAGCAGTACTGAAGATTTCTACTCTCTTTGAAACTATGTATTTGAAATAATATAATAGAGAAGAAAAGAGGGATGAAATGTGTTATTTTGAATTGTAACAGAACACTCTTTCAAAATCATGTGACTGTTGGAATCAACCCATCCTTTCAAAACCATATGACTGTTGGAATTAAATTTGAATTGAACAGTTGTTTGCAGTAAATTCTCAACAGCCACATTATTTAAAAATGAAATTTGCAGAAAGAAATTCAAATGATTCGTTACTTTAAAAAAATTCAGCATATATAATTTTTTAACCAAGTCAAGTGCTTCCAAGTGCCCAAATGCCTTTTTCTTAAATGAAATATATAGATATATATGTATTATATTTCTTTGCTCAAATTTTTTTCTCTGAAAGATAATTAGACAAAAAAAAGCATGTGCCTTTTATAAGACTATAGAAAACTTTATTCCTTTCCAATTTAGAGTGCAAGCTCTTCCTTTTTATTATTATAATTTCAAAAAATATAAACAGTTATAACGCCTTAAGCCCACATGTTGGTCAATTAACTCGTTAGTGAATCAAAACCATATAGCCTAAAAATTCAAGTAAAAATTAATTGATAGTAGGTGAACTTGAGTTATAATCACATAACATATTTTTTTCCATTCGATGTCATATAATTCTTGAGATATTACAATCTTTGTCCATTATAACGCAACGTCCTCATTGTATACCATAAGCTAACCAAATTCTATCTCAAGCCAAATCATTGATGTTTTAAGAGTGGCTCTATGCCATGGCGGAACTCTACCATCATCCATGGATAGCCCTTTCCTCATGCCCACTAACTTTCACATACTCGGATCAACTCTAACGCTCCAAGCCCACCTATTGGCCCAATTAACTCGTTAGTGGATTAAAACCATGCAGCCAAAAATTTTGAGTAAAAGTTAAATAATAATAGATAAACTTAAATTATAAGCACATAACATTTTCTTTTTTTTTCTAATCAAATAATGTTCTTGTGATATTACAACAATAGAAGAGACCGCACCTCGGGTCTTCCATAATATACTCCAAGAGCACCCAATGCATAACGTAACAATGTACAGCCTAGCGTCGGTATTAGGTGCACTGTCAATCCAGACATGTCATGCTTGACATGTTTATTTGGCTAAATGTTGCTCACAATGCAGCTATACGATCGACTACAATGTAAATGAGTGCACATAAAATGGTCTCAAGCACAATGCAGCTGGTGTCTTTGTGACAAAAGAGCCCACAAATGTTAGTAGGGAAAATCTTTCTACATCGCCCTCGGTGTAGCATAGCTTGCACCGGATGCGATGATTTATCCATGCGCGAGCCCACACATCAGCAATGCAGGACCTATGGGCGAATTTCTCGCAGCTTGCGCATGAGCGAATCACCGTGTTTGGTGTAGGCCATGCTGCACTGAAAAGTACAAAGACTTTTCTAATGCCAGGATTGGTTGTGATAGATAACGAATGACTCAAGACATGATGGATTATAGGTGCATATCATGGTATTAGACGGGACTTAATGTTGGCACATGTTAGACTTTTGATATACTGAGCTAACCCATACATCAGGCATAATGATACTGTACTAGTATATTGATGGACCTTGTCTCAGGCTCAAAAACACTACAATAGATAGCTAGAACTTTGCACACATGTAACTGGCAAGCTTTTGAGTTGGTGGTAGCTAATGGAAAAGAATCCGTATACGAACAAATACTAGCAGACCGTAATAAGAAGCGTAATAATAAATAAGATGCACAAACCATACAATCACACAGAAACACCAAGATTTACATGAAAAATCCCTCCAATATAAAGGAAAAAAAACCATGGGCAAGCCAGAGAAGAAGATCCACTATAAAATAATAAATATTCAAGTCTCAAAGTCCCTTGCCTAGACTTAGAGAAACAATCACAAGAGAATAATAGGGATATAAGGATTACGTCACAAAAAATATGGTCTTCTGCGTTACCCCCTTATTTTCTTTTCCTTCTCTTCTTCTTCTTTTGTTTTCTACCTTTTTCTTTGCATGGAATCCACCGCTCCAGTAGTAGCCGCCTTCATTCTTCACCACTCTAGCACCAGCCACAGCTTTTTTCCATCGCTTTTTATCCGCTGCCATGCCCTAAAAGAAAAGGGCACTTACCCTTTCAGCCCTAATGGGCTATGGGCTCAACAACCTCCTCCTTCAACCCATAAGGGAGGCTATCTCATGCTTCCTTAGTGTGAAATCATGTCGATCAGCTGTTAGCACATCTCTTACCTTTCTTTTGATAAGGTCTTTGTCAACATGTATGCCCCAATTTCATCTGTATGAATTTTTGAAGCTATAACTGCTTCTCTTCAAACACATTTCAAATCCAGTGGTATCTGATATCTATATGCTTTGACTTGGAATGAAAAGTTGGGTTCTTGCACAAGTGGATAGCGCTCTGGCTGTCACAATGTACCATATAATTTTTCTGTTTCAGTCCCAATTCATGTAAGAATTCTTTCATCTACAACATCTCCTTACAGACCTCGACAGTAGCAATATATTTTGCCTATGTGGTGGAGAGAGCTACACACCTTTGCAATATGGATTGCCATGACATAGCTTCCCCTGCAAAAGTAAGTATGAAACCTAATGTGGACTTCCTTGTATTAATATCTCTTGCCATATCTACATTTGTGTAACCAATCAGCACAGGTGAACCATCCTCAAAGCTTAAACAAACTTTGGAGCTTCCTCTGAGATATCTAAAGATCCACTTCACTGCTGCCTAATGCTCTTTCCCTGGATTTGCAAGAAATCTGCTAGCAATACCCACTGCATATGCGATATCTGGCCTCGTACATACCATCGCGTACATCAAACTTTCGACTACTGAAGCATAAGTAACCTTCTTCATGTTCTCCTTCTCCTCATCACTTGAAGGACTCTGCTCTGAGCACAACCTGAAGTGACCTACAAGAGGAGAACCAACTGGCTTTGCATTGCTCATACTGAATCTATCCAATACCTTCTCAATATACTTTTCTTGTGACAACCATATTTTCTTGGTTCTTCTATCATAAAAAATCTGCATGCCCAGTATTTGCTTTGTTGGTCCCATATCCTTCATTGCAAATGACTTGTTCAGCTCCTTCTTCAACTGTCAATCATAGACATATCTTTCCCAAGGATAAGCATGTCATCAATATAAAGTAGGAGTATGACAAAATCCTCTCTAAACTATTTGATATATACATCTGAAGCCATTCTTTTGTATCCATTTTTAGTAATAAATGGATTAAATTTTTTTTACCACTGCCTTAGAGCTTGCTTCAGCCCATACAAGCTTTTTTTCAATATGTAGACAAGATTTTCTTTACCTTTGACTTTGAAGCCTTCTGGTTGCTTCATATAGATTTTTTCCAAATCATCATGAAGAAAATCTATCTTCACATCTAAATGCTCAACCTCCAAGTCTAGACTAGCAACAATACCTAGAGCAACACAAATTGAAGACATTTAACAACAGGAGAAAAAATCTTGTTGACCCAATTATTGATTTTGATGATTAACAAAAGATATAGTATATTCACTATGTTTCTGACAGATTTAATAAGTGTTTCAGGGATTAAAAATATTTAATCAATCAAAAGGAATAAGTTTTGAATCAAATTTTAAAGGAATTTTTTAAAGTTCAGAACTTAGAGTCGACACCCAAATAGTCAGGAGCCGACCCCAAGGCGTATCAGAAGATTTCTGGATTTTTGGCACGGTCCGAGTTGACACCCAGAGTTTCGGAGCCGACTCCAACCTGAGATACAGAGAAGTGTATTCTGTTTCAGTTTCCGAAGCCATACCTAGAATTCGGAAGCCGATACCTGAGAGTTCGGGAGCCGACACTTGAGTTTATGGAGCCGACTCTAACCTGAGAACAGAGAATATGTTTTTATGGACATTTCTGGAGCCGACACTCTTGGATTCCAGAGCCGACTCCCAAAAGGATGGCCGACACTTAACTTTCTCGGTGCTGACTCCTCAACAACTTTTTGTTTGCTATTTTTGGACAACCGATCTGGAGCCGACACCTAAAAA
Source organism: Calamus simplicifolius (assembly GCA_900491605.1). NCBI lineage: Eukaryota > Viridiplantae > Streptophyta > Magnoliopsida > Arecales > Arecaceae > Calamus > Calamus simplicifolius. The sequence goes on along the minus strand of UESW01001744.1, from coordinate 44,256 downwards.
GTTGGAGCCAACTCCAACCTGTCAGGAACGGATTTTCAATTGTCAGAACGGACTCCAACGGTAATATTTTTTTACCTAATCTCTAACGGCTATTTTTCTTTGTGTGTAGAAGTATCCAAGCATCTCATAACGGCTATATTTTCCATCTAACTTGGATTAAGAGATATATAAAAAGGGGGAACCGTCCGTTTAAAAAGAAAAGAGACTAGAGACTGAAAAAATTCAAAAAATCTTGAGAGAGAAATCAAAGAGGAAAGACTCAGAGCTCAAATCCATCAATCCCAGAAAGTTCAAAGAGAAATCCACAAGCTTCTCAAGATCAAATCAAGAAGATTTCCATTGTTAGAAGAAAAAAGCAAAAGCCCCAAATCCTCAACTTCTCAACTGCAACTTTCAGTGAAGAATCTGAGCTGAGGCCCTGATTCAATCTTTCAAAGGAGAAGAGGAAAAGAAGAAAAGCTTGCTTTCAAAACGCTTCTATCAGGCTTTCCTATCCTTGTTTATTTATTTGCATATTTGCTCATTTAAGGAGCTGTTTTGTATTCTAAACTCTATTTTCCATTTGTGTTTGCTAATTCAATCAGGGGATTGAAATAGTGGAGGTAGTATACCTCGGGACAAGCTAAGGATAGCTTGTGGTTGGGTTTTGTGCTGGTGAGCCCATTAAAATCAGCTGGGTTCGTTGTAATCCTAGGGAAACAACAAGTTTTGAGTTGTGAGCTTATAAAATAACTCGGCTGTAATCAAGTGGATTATAGTGTGGGCCCAAGTGCTACTTGGGAGTGGACGTAGGTGTTGGATACACCGAACCACTATAAAATCTTTGTGTTTGCTGTGCTTTGTCTCTCTCTCTTTCTATCTCATTATTTGTGCTTAGCATTTATCTTGCACTCAATCTCTTTTATTTCAAAGCGCATAGTTTTAAAGAGCTAAATTTTTTTAGAACCCAATTCACCCCCCTCTTGGGTTGCCATCTGGGCCAACAATTGGTATCAGAGCTTGTGCTCATTGTTTACTTGATCAAACGATCAAGAGCTAAAGATCCAAATGGCAGCTCAAGCTGGATCTTCATTTGCTGAAGGTCATTCTACAAATAAACCTTCTTTATTTAATGGTTCAAACTATTCTTACTGGAAAGCTAGAATGAGAATCTTTATCCAAGCTTTAGATTATGAACTTTGGAGTGTAATCACTAATGGACCAAGCACACCCACACACTTAGTAGATGGTTCAATAGTTCCTAAACCCGAAAGGATTGGAATGAGAATGATAGAAAATGGCTCAGCTCAATGCTAAGGCCATGAATGTCTTATATTGTGCTTTAGATGCTAATGAGTTTAATAGAATTTCTACATGTATTTCTAAAAAAAATTTGGGACAGATTAGAAGTTACCCATGAGGGTACTAATCAAGTCAAAGAATCAAAGATTAATATTCTTGTTCATAAATATGAATTGTTTAGCATGGAACAAACTGAATCTATAACCTGCATGTATACAAGATTTACTGATATTGTGAATGGTTTAAAGAGTCTTGGCAAGACCTATACTAACTCTGAATTGGTTCGTAAAATTCTTAGGTCTCTTCCAAGGTCGTGGGAAGCAAAGGTGACTGCAATCCAAGAAGCCAAGGACCTCAATACCTTACCTTTGGAGGAGCTACTTGGATCGTTGATGACCCGAGTTGACCATGAAACAACATCAAGAGGAAGAGGTCAAGAAGAAGAAAACAATTGCCCTCAAAGCTGCAGAAATTGAAAAGAGCAGCAGTGATGAAGAAGATGAAGATGATGATGGATAGCTCTTCTTGCTAGAAAGTTTAAGAAATTTATGCAAAGAAGAAGACCTTTCCACAAGAAGAAGTATGGAACAAAAATGGATGAGAAAAGGAGAAAGAGAAGGACAAGGACAAAGAGAAAGACCCCCTCATATGCTATGAATGTAAGAAACGGGGCACTTTAGATATGACTGTCCTCAATTGAAGAAAGCCTCCAAAAAGAAGAAGAAGGCTTATGTTGCAACATGGAGCGACAACAAAGAATCCTCATCCAAGGAAGAACAAAAGAAGTTGCAAACATTTGCTTTATGGCAAAAGAAGATGATGAGGTTAGTACTGAAACTCATGACTTTACTTTTGAAGAATTATTTGATGCATTTAACGAATTAGTTGATGATTTCAAAGTTTTGAAAAAGAAAAGCAAATTTGAGAAATAAAATTTAAATCTTATCAAAGAAAAAGACAAACTAATTTATGAAGTTGAAAAACTGAAATCTAAAAATAAAATTTTGATAAAAGAAAGAGAATCAATTCCCAATGAAAATGTTAGTTTAAAGAAGGAAGTTGATAAATATAAAAATATAGTTGATAAATTTACATATAGTTCTGAAAAACTTAATTTGCTATTAAGTAATCAAAGAGCTGTATTTGATAAAGCTGGATTAGGTTATAGGCCTAACAAGAAACAAAAATACTAAAAATTTCTTTAGAAAGAACAAAAGAAAAATGATGTTTCATATTATTGTTGTAACAAGAAAGGACATAAATCATATGAATGCAATCTCAGAAAAATTAATAAGAATTTAAATATAAAAGAAAAGAAAGTATGGGTTCCAAAAGGAACAATCTTTACTGCTACTAACTATGAAGGACCCAAGAAAGCTTGGGTACCTAAACAGAAAGTTTGATCACTTTGCAGGAGTATCTTGTGGCCAAAAGATCAAAACGAAAGTGGTATCTTGATAGCGGCTGCTCAAGGCACATGACGGGTGATAAGGATCAATTCATCACCCTTGAGGATAAAAGAGAGGAGTAGTAACCTTCGGAGATAATGGCAAAGGCCAGATTATGGGCTTTGGTAAAATTCAGATAACTCCTCCACTTTTATTGAAAATGTTCTTTATGTAAATGGTTTAAAGCATAATTTAATTAGTATTAGTCAATTGTGTGATAAAGGTTTCAAAGTTTCATTTGAAGCTTCTATCTGCACTGTTTCTAATCCCATTAACAATAGCATTATATTTACTGAAAGTAGAAATGGCAATGTATACTTAATTGATTTAGACAATTTGTCTACTAGTAATCATTGTCTAGTTGCTGATAATGCTAATGTAAATGAGGTTGGATGGCTATGGCATCACAGATTAGGTCATGCAAGCACACACTAATTTCAAAATTAATTAGAATGGATTTAGTTAAAGGACTTCCAAAGTTAAATTTTGAAAATAACAGAATTTGTGATGCATGTCAATTTGGAAAACAAACTAGAAACTCTTTCAAATCTAAAAATATTGTTTCCACTTCTAGGCCACTAGAGCTACTTCACATGGACCTTTTTGGACCTACTAGAACCACTAGTCTAGGAGGAAAGAAATATGGTCTTGTGATAGTAGATGATTATTCTAGATTCACTTGGGTATTATTTTTGGCTCACAAGGATGAGACTTTCTCAATATTTCTGAAATTCTTCAAGAAAGTCACTAATGAGAAAAACAACACCATAGTGTCTCTTAGAAGTGATCATGGCACAGAATTTAAAAATCACTTATTTAAAAATTTTGCATTGAACATGGCATTAATCATAACTTTTCTGCACCTAGAACACCACAGCAAAATAGAGTTGTAGAAAGAAAGAATAGAACTTTAGAAGACATGGCCCGTACCATGCTATGTGAAAGCAATCTACCAAAATACTTTTGGCGGAAGCAATAAATACGGCATGTTACATCCTTAATAGAGCTTTAATTAGGCCAATTCTTAAGAAAACTCCTTATGAATTATGGAATAATAGGAAACCTAACATTAGTTATTTTCATGCATTTGGTTGTAAATATTTCATTCATAATAATGGTAAGGACAACTTAGAAAATTTGATGCAAAATCTGATGAAGCATATTCTTAGGATATTCAACAACTAGTAAAGCCTATAGAATATTTAACAAGAAATCATTAATTGTAGAAGAATCTATTCATGTAGTCTTTGATGAGTCTTTAGCATCAAGTTCAAAAAAGGTTGATGATGAGGAAGATACAAATTTGCTAGAAAGAGATATTAAAAAATTAAATATAGATGTATCTTCAGATCATGAACAAGAAGCTAAAGATGATGATTCACCTAGGGTTGATGTTATTGATACTAATCATAATGAGGTAGATCTTCCTAGAGATTGGAGATATGTCTATGGTCATCCAAAGGAACTGATTATAGGTGATCCATCTCAAGATGTAAGAACTAGATCATCAATGAGAAATATCAATAATCATCTTGCATTTGTATCTCAAATTGAACCTAAAACCATTGAAGAAGCTGAAAAAGATAGTAATTGGATGCTAGCTATGCAAGAGGAATTAAATCAATTTACTAGGAATAATGTATGGTCCTTAGTTGATAGACCTAAAGGTCATTCAGTTATAGGATCTAAATGGGTATTTAGAAATAAATTAGATAAAAATTACATAGTAATTAGAAATAAAGCTAGATTAGTTGCAAAAGGATATAATCAAGAAGAAGGAATTGATTTTGATGAAACTTTTGTACCTGTAGCTAGATTAGAGGCAATTAGATTATTACTTGCATTTGCATGTCATATGAATATCAATTTATTTCAAATGGATGTTAAAAGTGCATTTTTAAATGGTTTTATAAATGAAGAAGTTTTTGTAGAACAACCATCTGGTTTTGAAGATCATGAATTTTCAAACCATGTTTTTAAATTACATAAAGCACTATATGGTTTAAAACAAGCACCTAGAGCTTGGTATGATAGATTAAGTAAATTTCTAATTGAAAATGATTTTACTAGAGGAAATGTAGATAAAACTCTATTTTTGAAAAGAAAAGATAAAGATTTATTAGTAGTACAAATCTATGTAGATGATATTGTATTCGGTGCTACTAACGATCTTCTATGTCAAGAGTTTGCTAAGCTAATGCAGGGAGAATTCGAGATGAGCATGATGGAAGAACTCAATTTCTTCCTAGGACTTTAAATCAAACAAAGTAGAGAGGGATTTTCATTAACCAAACAAAGTACACAAAGAAATTCTCAAGAAGTTTGGAATGGAATCAATCAAACCCCTTGGAACACCAATGAGTCCTTCATGCAAATTAGACAAAGATAAAGATGGTAAGAAAGTTGATCAAAAGCACTATAGAGGTATGATCGGATCTCTACTTTATTTAACTGCAAGCATACCGATATTATGTTTGATGTTTGTTTATGTGCTAGATTTCAATTAGAACCTAAAGAATCTCATTTAATCGCTGTAAAAGAATACTAAGATATCTAAGTGGAACTAAAAATGTAGGATTATGGTACTCTAGAGACTCAACATTAAATTTGATTGCATATTCTGATTCTGACTATGCTGGATGTAAACTAGATAGAAAGAGTACAAGTAGTACATGTCAATTTTTAGGAAGTAACTTAATCTCTTGGTTTAGCAAAAAGCAAAATTCGGTTGCATTATCTACTGCTGAAGCAGAATATGTTGCAGTTGGAAGTTGCTGTGCTCAAATCCTTTGGATTAAGCGACAACTTGAAGATTATGGCATAACACTTGATAAAACCCCTATTAAATGTGACAACACTAGTACAATAAACTTAACAAAAAATCCAATCCAACATTCAAGAACTAAGCACATTGAAATTAGATATCATTCATTAGAGAACATGTAGCTAATGGTGAAATTTGTCTTGATTATGTTTGTACTGAGGAACAATTAGCTGACATATTTACAAAACCTTTGAGTGAAGAGAGATTTTGTTATCTTAGAGGAGAATTAGGGATTTGTGATCCTCTGGAATGATTTTGAAACCCTTAAGATTGATTATCTAGAGTTCAGTTAATTTCTTGAAAATCCTTTCATGATTCTAAGGACAATTCATCTAGATAATTCAACCATTCGATTCATAACATTCCAAAGATTTTATTAAAATTTTATTGATTCTATTTTGACAAGTTTCGGATCTTTGAAACTCTCATTTATTTTCTGAAACTGTCAGTGGAGTCAACACCCTAGTTAGTGGAGTCGACACCTCATCTGTGTCGCTCACGGTCTGTGACCTTGGAGCCGACACCCGCTTAAGCGGAGCCGACTCTAGCTCGGGCACTAACAGTGTTAGCGACTTGGAGTCGACACCCGACTTTGCGGGAGTGACACCTGGTGGCCCCAAATTGATTATATTAGGGCAGAGTCGACACCTTCTCATCCCCAATCATCTCCAAACCTTTTCCAAAACCTCTCCAAGCCTCCCAAAACCAAATATTCCTCAAATCAACCATTCCTTAAGATTCCTATGGCACCTAAGCATAGGGGATCGATCTTTGAAGCTCCCATGACTACAAGGAAGCGGATGCGCGCCCTGTCCGTGAACCTACACCGAGCGATGATTCTTCTTCAATGCACTCTGACAATCCTAGCCTCTCCTCTCCACAAGTAGATATCCTAGCTGGCCGAATCATAACCATGGGAAGGAAGATGACTTTGAGTTCTTTGAAGCTGAGGGTTTTGCAATTGGTAGACAAATCAAGGAACTTGGTTGTGATAAGGTATGTTCCTTAGACGTACCTACTTATCCGGCTCTTGTAAAGGAATTTTACTTCAATTTATCAAGGGGAGATGGTGGATTAGTGAGTATGGTAAGAGGAAAGAGAATCCATCTCACTTCGAGATTTTAGGAAATCTTTTAGAAATCCCTGTTGTAGGGATGATTGCTACTAGTCACAGTGACAGAGCAGGAGCATTATCGAGGATGTTGGTAGAGATTTCACTAATTTTGAGAAAATTAGGGCAAATCAGTTGCCTCTTGAACTTAGACTGTTACATAACATTTGTGGTAGGATCCTATTTTCCAAGACTGGACATTTTGAGTATGTCTCAGAGCAGACATTGTTAATGGACAGTATCTTGACGGGTCAGCCAATCAATTTAGCAGGAATGATGATATGGTACATGGCTGAGGCCGGGGGCAAGAGGAGATCTTCATTGCCTTATGGGATGGTCCTAACCATGGCATTTAGAAGTCAAGGAGTTGTTATCTCTGAGAATGAACCTTTGAAGAACCTTAGACACACTGATTATTACAGCCTGCTACTGTGCATAGAATGGATTTATGAAAGTGGATGGTAGATGGAAAGAAAGGGTAATCTGGATGAGAGAGCGCTGACTTTGGAGCCACTGCACCTTCTGAGGCAGGTCCTTCAGTGAGGCATCCTTCACAGAACCTAGCAGATCATCACTACTACCGGCACCTACTTCCGTCCCTATATCTGTACCAGTGTCTGTTCCTTCTGTTGGTTTTTCTGATGTTCAGCTGGAGCAACTTAAAGGATTATTTAGTACTCAAAAAGAAGAGATGAAGGCTGAGATTGACAGCAGTATGATGGGTTTAAGAGAATTATTTTATTCCTTGGATGAGAGAGTTAGTAAAATTGAGTCCACCCTTGGAGCCTCGTAGAATCTTTGAAGAATGATCTCAAGAATATTTTTGAAGAACTTAAAGAGATTGGAGGTGATTCATAAAAATATTCCAAATGCAATGCTGAGTTACAAGAGAAGATCGTTGTTGCATCTGATTCTTTGATAGGAGACTAAATGAATTCATTGCTACTTAAAGAGAAGGGATGGGCAAGATTCTAGAAGAACTCAAAAGAAATTTGGGATTTGATGTTTATTTGCTTTAGTTTGATGTTGATTTATTTTTTACTAAAATTTTGATGTAATGAAGTTTTTTTTTGTAATATGATGTTATGCTTGATTTTGTGAAGTATGTAATGAACTTTTTGATACTTAATGAATATCATTTGATCTTTGAAGCATCTCTTAATTTTGTCATTTAATTTGAAACTTCTTAACCTTTTTGTTGATTACAAAAAGGGAGAAGTATTTGATATTTGTATATGCATTGGAACAAATAAGCTTAATCAATTGGTATTTAATTGATTGTATATGGGAGAGAAGTAATTGACAATTCTATATGTGCATTGAAAGGAAGAAGCTTAATTGACTTAATTTGATATGACAGTTTAATTGGTATCGAACATTAAACTCATATGAGAGGTAATTGATAGTTGTACATGTGTTTACTGTTAAAGGAAGAAAAGATGTTAAATTGAGTATCATAGGGGGAGCTACTTCATTCAGGGGGAGCTTACCTATGAGAACTAAATATTTGAGAAATTTGATTTAAAATTCTTATTGTTTAATCATGCATATACTCAATGTTTTATAATCATCAAAAAGGGGGAGATTGTTGACCCAATTATTGATTTTGATGATTAACAAAAGACATGAGTATATTCACTATGTTTCTGACAGATTTAATAAGTGTTCCAGGGATTAAAAATGTTTAATCAATCAAAAGGAATAAAGGAATAAGTTTTGAATCAAATTTTAAAGGAATTTTTCAAAGTTCAGAACTTAGAGTCGTCACCCAAATAGTCAGAGCCGACCCCAAGGCGTATCAGAAGATTCTGGATTTTTGGCATGGTCCGGAGTCGACACCCAGAGTTTCGGAGCCGACTCCAACCTGAGATACAGAGAAGTGTATTCTGTTTCAGTTTTCGAGCCGACACCTAGAATTCGGGAGTTGACACCTGAGAGTTCGGGAGCCGATACCTGAGTTTCTGGAGCCGACTCTAACCTGAGAACAGAGAACGTATTTTTATGGACATTTTTGGAGCCGACACTCTTGATTCCGGAGCCGACTCCCGAAAGCGATGAGCCGACACTTAACTTTCTCAGAGCCGACTCCTCAACAACTTTTGTTTGCTATTTTTGGACAACCGATCTGGAGCCGACACCTGAAAAGTTGGAGCCGACTCCAACCTGTCAGGAATGGATTTTCAATTGTCAGAACGGACTCCAACGGTAATATTTTTTTCACCTAATCTCTAACGGCTATTTTTCTTTGTATGTAGAAGTATCCAAGCATCTCATAACGGCTATATTTTCCACATAAACTTGGATTAAGAGATATATAAAAAGGGGAACCGTCCGTTTAAAAAGAAGAGAGACTAGAGACTGAAAAAATCCAAAAAATCTTAAGAGAGAAATCAAAGAGGAAAGACTCAGAGCTCAAATCCATCAATCCAGAAAGTTCAAAAGAAATCTACAAGCTTCTCAAGATCAAATCAAGGAGATTTTCAACGTTAGAAGAAAGAAAGCAAAAGCCCCAAATCCTCAACTTCTCAACTGCAACTTTTAGTGAAGAATCTGAGCTGAGGCCCTGATTCAATCTTTCAAAGGAGAAGAGGAAAAAGAAAAGAAGAAAAGCTTGCTTTCAAAATGCTTCTATCAGGCTTTCCTATCCTTGTTTATTTATTTGCATATTTGCTCATTTAAGGAGCTATTTTGTATTCTAAACTCTATTTTCCATTTGTGTTTGCTAATTCAATCAGGGGATTAAAATAGTAAGGTAGTATACCTCGCGACAAGCTTAGGAATGGCAACGGCCCGGGGATGGTCCGGGACGGTCCATACCGGTCCCCGTCCCCGTTAGAAAAAACATCCCCGTTCCCCGCCCCGTTAAGCCGTTATAGTTAATGGGGCAGGAACGGGGATACCCGGCCGGTAAACGGGTACCCACTGGGTATTTTTTTCTGTTTACATAAAAAAATAAAATTATTTTATTAAATTTATAATTTATTAAAAATAAAAAAATAAATTTTTTAGGATAAGATGAAGACTAATCGAGAATAACCAAATAATAATATTGATATATATAAGAGATTCTTTTGGAAGAAGAGAATGAAAAGTGAGATTCTTCTATGATAAGGAAGAAGAGAACGAAAAGTGAGAGAAAATAACTAACAAATAGGAAAATTAGAAAATGAAGATTTCAATGCAAAACCGTAAAAAAAAATACATTCAAATTTCAAGCAAAAAATGAAGAGATTTTTTTTTAAAAAAAAAAAAAAGATGAGCGTGTAGCAGAGAAAGAAAAAGGTGTTGGAGGGCATCGATGGGGCAGTGATTGACGAAGATAGATGATGGATATAGAGCTAGATTCTCATCTGGTTTTGGTTTAGAACTTTAGATCGGCTACGTGAAAGAAGGAAGAGCAAGTGTCAAGATTATATATTTTTTATTATTTTTAATTTTTAATAAATAAATATATTAATATATATATATATTTAAATTTTAAATATATTATATTAAAGTTAATGGAGACGGGGATGGGTAAATGGGGATGGGGCAAAGAATACCGTTCTCGGGCCGTTTACCTGTTTAGCCGTTAACGAAAAATTTTGTTACCCGTTAAGCCGTTTAGACCGGGATTCCCTGACCCATTAAGAACGGTACCCGGGTAAACGGTTAAACGAGAAAATTGCCATCCCTAGACAAGCTAAGGATAGCTTGTGGTTGGGTTTTGTGCTGGTGAGCCCGGTAAAACCAGCTGGGTTCGTTGTGATCCCAGGGGAAACAACAAGTTTTGAGTTGTGAGCTTGTAAAATAACTCGGCTGTAATCAAGTGGATTATAGTGTGGACCCAAGTGCTACTTGGGAGTGGACCTAGGTGTTGGATATACCGAACCACTATAAAATCTTTGTGTTTGCCGTGCTTATCTCTCTCTCTTTCTATCTCATTATTTGTACTTAGCATTTATCTTGCACTCAATCTCTTTTATTTCAAAGCACATAGTTTTAAAGAGCTAAATTTTTTTAGAACCCAATTCACCCCCCCTCTTGGGTTGCCATCTGGGCCAACAAATCTCTTCAAAGTTAATACCATTCTTTTGACCAAAGCCTTTCACAACCAATCTGGCCTTATACTTTGGTTGAGAACACTGCTGTTGAGTCTTTAACATGAAAACCCACTTATTCTTTAAAGCTTTCTTTCTTTTGGTAGTTCCACTAAATCATATGTATGGTTCTTCTGTAAGGCATCCATTTCTTCCTGCATAGCTACTAACCACTCCTTTTTTTGCTCAATTTTAACTGCCTCCTGGTAACATTCTGGTTCACCTTCATCATAAGCATTATATATTCATATGTAGAATACCTTTTGAAAGGTTGATATTGTCTGATAGATGTTTTCACCTGAGGCTCTGTAGGAGGTTGCTCATGATCTCTTTCCTGCTCAATATGTCCTACAGGTGAGTTAACATATACTCCTGCACTATTTTCTTGCACATCTCCCCCATCACCCTGACATACTGGAGGAGTAACTGGGTCACAGTCTGTTAATCCTCCTGCATAAGACTTGACTGGCACCTCCTTCTTAAAGTCTTGAAGGGTTTGATCTTTAAAAAATACCACATCTCTGCTTCTGAACACCTTCTGCCTTTCTGGATCCCAAAGTTTATAACCAAACTCATCATGCGAGTAACCAAGCAAAGCACATTCTTTTGTCTTACCATCCAGCATGGACCTCTCAATGTCTGGAACATGTGCAAATGCATGTCAACCAAACACTCTCAAGTACTTGTAAAAGGCATCTTTCCCTGACCATACATGTTCTGCAACATCACATCTAGAACTATACATAATGACAAGTTTATTACATCAACTGTTGTCTTCAATGCCTCATCCCAAAATCTTTTAGGTAACTTAGACTGTGAAAGCATACATTTGATCTTTTCCATGATGGTGCGATTCATCCTCTCTACAATTGCATTATGCTGAGGAGTACCAGAAACTATCATCTCATGCTGAATGCCATGTGACCTATAATAATCATCAAATAATCTATGTATCACTACCATTATCTGACCATATATATTTCAATTTCTTTTCTGTCTCTCTTTCAACTCTAGCATAAAACTCTTTGAAGACATTAATAACCTAAGCTTGGTATTCAAACCATAGGCTAAACTTTCATGAAAAAATCATCTATAAAAGTGACAAAATAAAATGCACAACTGATACCTAGAACATTAACAGATCCACTAGGAGTTTTTATCCTCAGAGGACCACAAACATCTGTATAGACACGATCCAAGACATGCATTTTCTAGACAAAGCAGGACTAGCAAAAGAAACTCTATGTTGCTTGCCAACCAAATAATCAACACATAGGTTTATATGTATCTCTTTGAAGTCTGGTAGAACTTCTCCTTGGAAAGAACTTGCAGTCCCTTCTCACTCATGTGTCCCAATCGTTTATGCCACAACTCCATACTGAAGTCCTTCTCTGTAGCATTCAACTGTTCACCATAAGCTTTAGCCTGCAACTGTACAAAGTATGACATTTCTTTCCACTGGCTACAACAAGTGAACCTTTACTGAGCTTCCATTGCCCTTTGTGAAATCTGCTATCAAAGTCTTCATCATCAAGTCTTCCAACTGAGATTAAATTCAGCCTCAAGTTAGCCACATGCCTTACATCCTTGAGCACCAACTTACAGCCAAGATTGATCTTCATGTGGATGTCACCCATGCCAATATGTATGCTATGCCATAATTTTTCATCTTGACAACACCAAAATTTTTAGTCCTATAGGTAGAAAAAAACTTCCTCTATGGTGTAGCATGATAAGAAGCACCTGTGTCAATCACCCACTCATGATTCTGACACTCACATGAGAAGATACCATCAGAAGTAGACAAAATAAATAATCATCACTCTGCACTGTAGTTATGATATTCTCCTTTGACTCTGTATCCTCCACTTCTTTTTTCTTTTCCTTGCTCTTTTTAGGCTTCTTACACTAATTCTTGTAGTACCATTTCATACCATAGTTGTAGCAAGTAATATCTTTTCTTGACCTTGATTTGCTTCTACCATTGTATGAATTGTCTCTATTTTTAGACTTTGACCGTCCTCTATTCTCTGAGACAAGTGCCTGTGAATCAATTGAGAAGTTGCTGAATTCTACCTCCTCAACTCCTCATTCAACAAACTGCCTGTTACTTGACTTATGGTGACAACACTGTCTGATGCAGAATTATTAAGAAAAACCACCAGTGTCTTCTAACTTTCTAGCAATGAACTGAGAAGTAACAATGCCTGCAACTCATAATCAAGAGACATTTCCATAGAGGATAACTGGTTAGTAATACTCTGCATTTCATTCAAGTGCTCAGCAATAGAAGCACCCTCTTTATATTTCAGATTCACAAGTTTTCTGATCAAAAAAGCTTTATTGCCAGCTATTTTTCTCTCATAGAGACTTTCTAACTTTTTTCAAAGAGAGTGTATAGAAGTCTCAGTGAAAACATGATGAAACACACTATCATCCAACCACTGCCGAATACAACCAACTGCTTTTTGATCTAACATGATCCAAGCATCATCTGTCATTGTAACGGGCTTTGCACTGACCCCTCCCAAAGGTCCATATAGATCCTTCCAATACAAGAGGTCCTTCATCCTTAGTTTTCATATCATTCAATTGTTTCCATTCAGACTAGTCATACGGAAAACAATACCGGCCTTCATGCTTGCACAAAAAAATTCAAAACTAAACCTGGCTTTGATATCAGTTGATGGAAAAGAATCGTATACGAACAAATACTAGCAGGCCGTAATAAGCAGCGGAATAATAAATAAGATGCACAAACCACACAATCATACAAAAACACCAAGATTTATGTAAAAAATCTCTTCAAGATAAAGGAAAAAAAACCACGGGCAAGCCACATAAGATCCACTATAAAATAATAAATATTCAAGTTTCAAAGTCCCTTGTCTGGACTTGGAGAAACAATCACAAGAGAATAACAGGGATATAAGGATTACGTTACCGAAAAATACGTCTTCTGTGTTACCTCCTTATTTTCTTTCCCTTCTCTCTTCTTCTTCTCTTATTTTCTACCTTTTTCTTCGCATGGAATCCACCGCTCCAGCAGCAGCAGCCTTCGTTCTTCACTGCTCCAGCACCAGCCACAGCCTTTTTTTCACTGCTGTTGCCATGCCCCAAAGAAAAGGGCGCTCACCCTTTCAGCCCTAGCTAATGGCCTGAATAGATGGGCCATGGGCCCAACAGCAGCTTCCAAGCAGACAGAAACTGGTGATCAAGTAGAGGTAGGCACTGAGCCATGCCGCCCATGGCACGGCAGGGCCCAGGCCCACATGGGCCGTGCTAGGCATGGCTCCGTACTACTACAGTACCGGACCGTGCCAGCACGGCCCAGTGAACTGTGCCATGCCGGGCGAAAAATTTTTTCTGTTGGCCTAGCACGGCACGGCCCATGACGGGCCTGGGCTGGCCCACCGTGCTGTGCCGGACGGCCCACCTGGGCCTGGCCCGCACAGCTCAAATAAAAAAAAATTTATAAAAAAAATATTTTTTTTGATAAATTAAAAAATTATTAGGAATAAAGAAATTTTATTAATATAAAGCCACCTTATAGGTGGGAGGTTTGACATAGACTCCTACCAGTTTATTAATTTAAAATCAAATGGTACAGAAGGGAGGGGGCTAGGTCTGACCTCCAGAATATAATATAATAAGCAAGGAGAAAAAATAGAAAGAAAAAAAAATAAAGATGACTTACTTTAAGTTTTTAACAATTTAAAAATAAAAAATATATAATTATAAAAGTAGAAATGACTCACTCATCAGTCATCAGTTATCAGTAGTATTTGTGGCATCATCATCTTTGCTGGTTAAGTCATGTCCATCTTTATCTTGAAGCCTCGCCTCAGCATCCAACCAGTCTTTGAAGCAGATAAGCATCTCAACTGTCTCGCCAGTCATCCTACTTCTCTTTTCGTCCAAAATACGTCGACCTGCACTGAAAGCGATTCCGATGCTACTGTGGACATCGGCACAGCTAAAATATCTCGTGCAATGGCAGACATAACAGGATATTGATTTTTACACTCTTCCACCAAGCTAATACATCTAGACTTTCTATTTGATCTTCATCATATGCAGAATGAATCGTTTCGTAAATAAAATTCAATTCATTACTTAAAGATGAACAATGAAGAAGATGAAGAAGCATGTGCGTGTTAAATGAATGAAAAAATAGATGACGAAAGATCTAGAAGAAGAAGCAGAGCTTTGAGCAGGTATCTAGATCCATAATTTTATCATTATATAAATAATAAATATCATTAAGAAGTTGTTACCTCATCTTTAGCAGGTTCAGGATTTTTGATTCATGTTTTCACAATATGATCAATTAAAAAAATTACACCATTTAATTAACTCTAGGATCAAAAACAACAGCTAAGTTATGCAATGGACATATCCTATTCCAATATTATTCCATTTCGTTTCCATATTATGTATAATAGGCATAAAACTTCATGATATCTATTCTTTAAACTTTCACTAATTACATATGCTTTTTGTAAAAATAAACAAGAAGTTGGATAATAAATACCTGAAAGAACATTTATAGCATCATAAAAAGTAACCAAAAAATCTTCTAAATTTTACCTGATTCCAATCAGCTTCAGTCAATGTAATCCTAATCCATGCTTATTGATATAAGCACTTAATAAGTTCTTACATGGATATGCATCATGTATCATGGCATAGGTACTATTCCAACGAGTTATTACATCAAGTTTAAATTTTTTAAAATGTTTACCATGATCTACATATAATTATTTAAATTCTTGAAGTCTTGACCTTGAAGCATGAATAAAAGAAACTATATTTTTAATTTTTGAAATAACCTCTTGAATTATGTTCATGCCAGATTGAGCAGAAAGATTTAATATATGGCATGCACATCTAATATGAAATAATTATCCATCTAAAATGGGATGCAAAGAGTCGTTTAATAATGCAACAAGAATTATTATTAGATGCATTATCAAAAGTAATTGATATTATTTTATTATTAATATTATATGAGCATGTGGTTTGATAAATAATATTTAAAATTTATTATCTGAATGTAGAAAATCAAAAGCACGAAAAGTATAATTCATTTATTTAATTAAATCATATCAATATGAGCAGTAACAGCAATATAAAAAAATTACTACCTACAGATGCCGACTAAATATTAGAAGTTAAAGAAATTCTAGCATTTAAATTTGAGAGGCTTTCTGTTAAACTTTGTTTCATTGCTAAAAAATTTGTCATAGCCACTCTTCTAAAGGTACATCTACTAGTTCTTTTATAAGCAGGTTGTTGGCCTAATTGAACATATCTTTCAAATTATAAGATTCAGATAACTAAAAGGTAATTCATCTTGAACTATCCATCTTACCAGTAATTTTCTTTGATTTTCATGGTTATATGCAAAATTGCCTACAGTAATCCCTCATGTATATTAAGGAGTCTTGCTAACTGGAATCATGCATCCTATGACTCTCTTGATTTCTTCTTAGATGCCCTGTTCCCCTAGTACTAGAACAACAGTAAAGTTTTGCATATTTTTTACATTTTGCTTTTATAGACTCCATCAACCATAATTCTATCGAAATCAATCCAAACATTACTAGTCCTCTTACGAGAAGAGGTTTGACACTCACTAACATTAGCTCTAGATGGAACTTGGAGTTGGGATGGGGTTGGGATCCTTGGGGATTAGTTTCCTCACCCTTAGAAAAAAGTGTGCATGTAAAATTACTTTCGTTAACAGATGCCATAGCTAATTTTTAATTAATAAATGTAAAAAATAAAAACTAACCCATAAAAAGAAATTGAGAAAAGATCAGAGGTAAGCCATGGAGCTGAGATTGTGAGCTTTCTCTTGCGGCTCTCGCCTCTCAACAAGAATTGACCTGTAGCACTTGACTACTTGCTTGAGCACTTGCCACTTGTAAGAACACTTGCAAACTAAAAATTAAATTNGCTCTCGCCTCTCAACAAGAAGTGACCTTGTAGCACTTGACTACTTGTTTGAGCACTTGCCACTTATAAGAACACTTGCAAACTAAAAATTAAATTGCTAATCTACTAGAGCACTTGTTAGAAGAGAGAAATAGTAGTAATAGAGAAGAGTTGGTTTGGTGTAGTAAGAATGAGGGAGAAATGGGCTATTTATAGAAGTCCCAATTTTTTTTCAAAACTACCCTTTGATATAGCTGTTATATGACTGTTAGAAGGGGTAAAATGTCTAAACCCCTTCCAACATCTTTTTAACGGCTATATAGCTGTCGTGGGCCATGCCAAGGCACAGCCAGCTGGTGCCTAGACACCAGCCTAGGCACCAGCTGCTGGTGCCTATAGCGCCTAGGCACCAGCCTACCAGCTGTGCCTAGGCTGTACCATGGCATGGCCTCTGGCACGGGCTCGACACGGCCCATGACCTAAAATGGGCCCCGGACCGTGCTGGGTTTAAATTTTTTTTTTTTTTTCGTACTGTGCCTGGCATGGTCCATTTGTTAATGGGCCGTGCCAGACATGCATGATAATTCTAAAGGCAATGCCCACCTCTACTGTTGCATTGTTATATCAACAAGAAAAGAGTTATCTAAGGCAAGTCCACACTATTGAGGGAGATTTTTACGTTTATTTAACAAATATAAGTAGAAAGAAATATAACAAATCTAATGGTTCCATTAAGAAATGAAGGCAGAAGCGGTCAAAGAATTGCTCGATCCAGGGCTTTCATAGAAAAGAAATCCTGCTCTCGATAGGCAACTTAGATTTCATTGACAATATTTTTTGTCAACATAAGAACTTACTTCCCAACAAGCAACCGCTTCTTATCGATCAAATTGATAATATCAATAGCCCTCTCAATCAAATTGATAAAGAATTAAATTCTGTCCATTTCAAAGATGTCATAAGCCACACTTCGATATCATTCTTTAACCATTCCAATATACAGGCAGACCAAAACCATTTGCAGCCTTAACCATCAAGTGAAATCAAACTCAGTCATACTTTATTTAATTTTAAGAAAAAAAATCAAATTTAAATTTTCATTTGATATAATTCTATGCATGGAGTTTCTTTGCAGGCGTCAAATTTCCTGTGAGCTCTACCACTGAAAATTCCTCGCCACCAAACTGGGTATGAACTCACTTTTCTTGCCATGGAGGGAATCATTTGGACAATATATGTCGCAACATATAATGAACCAAGAACTCAAATCATATAATGCCAAAAAAAAAAAAGATAGATTAATATTTATTAAAAATTTGAACTTGCTTTCTATATAATTGTTTGAAGTTTTGAAATGTACGCGGTAGGCTAAAACTTAAAATTCGGATGCAATGTTATGAATAACCTTGAAATATTCAAATTATGGCCACCACCATTAAGCACCCACATTTATTCTAACCAACGTCACCACTATTAAATAATACCCACAATAATTCTAAAACTGTCCACTCAAACCGGCATCCAAGTGCCTTGAATTATGTGCAAAGCTTGTGTTCTCAAGGTCGAAAAATAAAGGGTTTCTTCGGTTTCTTGTTTCTCATTTAACTCTCTTTAGAGGACAAAAATTTAGACCAATCTAACATGTTTTCGAGAAACATCACAATGTTTGTATCTTTAGATTGAAAAGGAGGCAGAGGTTGAAGAGAGAAGAAGAAATAGGAGAGAAAAAAAGGAAAGAGAAATTATTATTATTTTTTTTTTTTGGAGAGAGGGGGAAGGGAGTAAGAGGAAAGAGAAGAAGGATAATTTGTATTTATTTTATCTGAATAAAAAAGAGAAAGAAAGAAAAAAAAAGTAATATTTATAAAATCATAATATACCTGATGATGACCGATCACCTTGAGCTGACATCCTTGAGCGTCATCGGATGCACCGTCAGTTCGCTGAAGAAACTTCGCCTCAATGCCACGATCTGCAAGAAGTCGAAGACCGGATATTCCGGCAGGAACCCTCCGACGCTTAAGGCAGTGAACGATATCAGAGTCATGAGCTTGGTGAAGCTCAAGATGAGAGAGAGAGAGTTAGGAAGGAAGATAACTAAAATCTCTAAGTGTTTGCTCATTTTTTTCATACCTTGGTTCGGGGTCCCTCTTACACTTTTTATTGATACTTTGAGTCCATGTGGCTTGCTTGACAAGATTGGAATTTTATGATGAGCCATGACTTTTGCAGATAGAATGTCAGAACCAGTGGGATTGAGTTCCCCCCTGGTGATTGATACTTCATGAAAGACGATCACCTTTTGAGGCTTATTTGATCAGAGTCATTAAATCTTCTTGATGAATTTTTGGGTCTCATTGGTTTAGAGATTTGTAGCTTCATGATGGATTATGACCTTTGAGGCTTCATCTAATCAAGGTCATTAATGTCATCTAATGGATTATGACTTTTGGGGCCTCATATGGTCATAATCATTAATGTTTCCTGATGGGTCATGACTTTTGGGGCTTATACTAGGACTGACAGTTCCTATCTTTTTGGACTGATATGGATCAAGGATGGTTAGTGGGCCCGGCTTTGTCCAAGGCAGAGGCTTGCTTGGAAAGTCGAGATGAGCCTTGAAGATAAGACAAACCGTAGCCACTCATGACCCAGGGCCAATGAGGAAACTTCCGTAGATAGGGGCCGAGCCGCCTCTGCTGAGGCCGCTTCGGGGCCGGCTAGGAACCACTTCGGGACCACCTAGGAGCTGCTTCGGGGCCGTCTAGGAGCCGTCTCTGCTGGGGCCACTTAGGGGCCGCCTAGAAGCCACTTCTGCTGGGGCCCCACTTAGGAGCCGCTTTGGGACCGCCTAGGGACCGCTTTTGCTGGGCCGCCTATGGGTCACTTCGGGGCCGCCTATGAGCCGCTTCTGCTAGGGTCATTGACTTTTCAAATAACTTCTGTCATCAAGTAATTTTGACCATCAACTTACACGTGGCTTTTACCAGCTACTTCATATGCCCCCTTGCTCCTGAGTCTTGACGCTCATATGCGCAGCACTTGCCAAGAGAAAGGAGCGCCAAATCTTTCGCTTCGTTGAGTCCCATGCGCCATAAATTAGTGGAGGTGGGCACGTGCTCTTGGAGAAGTAAAGTCTCTTCGAAGTCTTCTCATCATTTAAGGAATGGCATTGGGAGCATCATAGCCCAGGGAAGGATTGAGAAAAATGCCTCGTGACTAGCAAGAAAAGGTGAGGTGTCATTATTGGATTGCCCTTGCCTACGTCCCATCATTGGGTGTGGATTGCGTTCCTCCAATAACTCGCGGACAGCTGGATAGTAACTCCGCCTCCACGTGGCATTATAGTGGACAGGACTTTCAAAAACTATGTATAAAAACTGTCCCATCCGTCCCTTCAAGCTTCTTATTCCTCCATTATTTCTTCTACATTCTCTCGACCTTCTGAACACTGGGTTCATGCTTCTATCCCTCTGATTCAAGGTTGGTTCTTGTTCGCCTTTTTGTTCTTTTCTCATAGACCCTCTGTAATACCCGGTTCAAACGAACCAGATTTGGTTCAGACGAACCTGGTTCAGATGAATCTGGTTCAGATGAACTAGGCTTGGTTCTAATGAACCAAGCTCCTGACTTTTGGGTTCCCCGGATTAACGCTTCGCTCCAGGCGAAGCGTTTAGCCTTTCGGGAAACCCCCGATCCAAGGCACTGCTCGGGTGATTAAATAGGGAGGAAGAGGACTCCTCCCTTCAGACTAGTGCGCTTCATCCATCAGGTAATCCCCTGCCTCTGAGAGAGAGAGAGAGAGAGAGAGAGAGAGCGAGCGGGAGAGAGCGTGAACAGAGAAAGCCTGAGAGAGAGAGGAAGAGAACCAGAGAGAGAGAGAAAGCCGAGAGAGAGGAAGAGAACCAGAGAGAGAGAGAAAGCCTTGAGAGAGAGAGAGACATAGATAGAGAGATAGAGGCAGAGAGGGAGCGCACGGGAATTCCAGCCGGTCGACGCTTGGTTCAGGCCCGGCGGCGTGCTCGCCGCCGCGCCGGGCCTGAGACTTGGCCGGCGACTCCGCCGGCGCCGGGGGGGGCGTCCGGCGGGGTAGTGGTGGAGAGAGAAACGAGAGGGAGGGCCAATTGGCCCTCTCGCGCGGTGGCGGAAGCCGAACCGGTTGGTTCGGGCCCGGCGGCGTGCTCGCCGCCTCGCCGGCCCGAGCTTCCGCCTGTCGCCTCCACCGGCGCCGGGCGTGCGTCCGGTGGAGGTCCGGCCGGCCAAGGTGGCCGACCGTGCCGCCGGCACAAAGACGTGCCGCGCGGACGTGAGGGAGAAGACGAGTGAAAATCAAGGCGAGGGAGAGAGAGGGGAGGCCGGCCGCGGCGGCGGCCGGCTCTGGTCCGGCCAACGGCGGCCGGACCGGCCCCAATTCGGCCGGAATCGTCGCCGGCGCAACGAATTCCACGCGGGAGCAGTGGAGAGAAAAAGAGAGAAGGAGAGAAATTGAAGTAGAAAGAGGGGAAATTGAGGCCGCGGCGGCGGCCGGCTCTGGCCCGGCCTCCGGTGGCCCGACCGGACGGAATTAGGCCGGCGGCGGCCCTGGCCGCCGGCCGGATGCTGTCCTCTGTTTCGGGCGAAACAGAGGAGCTGGGAAGAAAGGACCGAGTGGGCCGGCTGGGCCGGCCTGGTTTGGGCCATTTGGGCCGTGCAGGGGTGAGTTTTGGGGCTGAGTTTTGGGCCCTGTAACGGGCCGAAAAATAGAAAATAAAAATATGGCTAGAATCTGGGTTAATTCTAGTTTCTAAGGATATTTTTACTTCCCCATTTGGGTGAGTATCGAGGGAGTTATGCAAGCCCGAAGTTGGGCCCGTGAGCTGGTCTGGGTGGGGTGTTAAAAAGTCGAATTTATTTCAGATTTCAGTGAATTGATTATGTACATTGATCCTGTAGGTACCCAGACATCTAATTAGTTGAAGTATCATTTGGATTTTGCGTAGAAGGTAAGTAAGACTATTATGCAAAATTTTTAAATTGAATATATATAGTTGCATGCATTTTTGAAATTATTTGAATTGTCTATATAGCATGGAATTATGGATTTCAAATGATTTGATTTATTCATGCATATGCCAGAAATGTGATTGTATGTATAACATGTTATGTGGCTACATGTATGTTCTAATAGCTGTGCAAACCACTGTGAAATAATGTGAGATACATATGCATGATGTAGTTGCGATGGAAATGTTAAATAGATTTATATGTGTCGCCGCGGTTCTCCTTTACTATGGCCCCACACATTGTGGTTATGTTCTTATGATATGGCCTCACACACTGGAGATGTATTCTGTTATGTTATGGCCTCACACACTGGAGATGTATTCTGTTATGTTATGGCCTCACACACTGGAGATGTATTCTGTTATGTTATGGCCCACATATTGTAGACGTGTTCGGTTATGGTTGACCCCACATGTTCTACGATGTGTTCTGTTGAGTTCCTATGGCCACATACATTGATGAGAGTGTGTTCTGTTGAGTTTCTATGGCCACATACATTGAGGATAGTGTGTTCTGTTGAGTTCTTATGGCCACATACATCGAAGATAGTGTGTTCTGTTATGGTATGGCCCCACACACCAATGTGTTCTGTTGAGTTTATATGGCCACACATCTGGAGGATGTGCTCTGATAGAGGTATTGCAGGGCCGTGGGACATATAGGAAATCTATAATATATAAACAGTGGGTTTGCTAGAATGTATACACTGATGCTTATGGGAGGTTCGAATTATGTTAAGATGCATATGTTGATAGCATGTTAAATACAAATTATGACATGATGATTGATATGATGATTAAATTGTATAATAGGCTTACTTACTGAGTGTAAACTCATATCATTTTTCTAATGTTTTTGTGTCAGAGCCACGGAACTGAAGATGGATAATAGAGATCGGTGGATCTTGTGATAAATAAAATAATGATCCAATATTTTGCTGTAATTCCTGTATTATGTGTAGGGCTTATAGCCCAAACTTTATGGTGTGTAGGGTTTGTAACCCAAAAACTTTAGTATCCAGTTATGAACCTGGTTGGTTTATATATTCTCATTGCATGTTTGAAGAATTTTGTAATGCCTTGCGTGCCCGGCACGCGCGGGTTGTCACCCTAGCCATTTGGGTCTGGGGCGTGACAGCTTTTATGGTATCAGAGCTCGGGTTATGACCCTAGGGACACGGACATATTGACATGATAACATGTAGAGAACTTATGACCCTAGGGACACAAACATATTGACATGATAACACGGAGAGAACATATTTTGATGACTTTGAGGCTTCATCTTACTAGGAGCCAACAGGAGGTGGCCGGTAATGATCAATAAGGAACTACTGGAGGTATGGCCCCTCAGTATTGATGCGATTCCAGTCCGAGATGCTTTTCTCGGGTATGGCCTCTATATGGTCATAATCATTAGGGAATGCATATTGACACTCTAGGACTTGATGGTCATGACTTTATGGAAGCTTATTACTATCAATGATGTGGGAGTGACCAATCCTATCCAGGACCTAATTGGTATGCCCAATTGATGTGGCATTATGTTCCCGGCTAAGTTAAGATTATGAGCCATAGAAATGCAGATGGCCTAGTGAAGACCCCTGCCATTTAGGAAGATCTGAGACAATTACATAGACCTTTAGAACTGATTTTGGCTATAAATGATCAAATATTTTGATGGTAGAAAGTGAAAGATTTTAGCATGATAAACTCCAGAGGATCCTATTCCGTGCATACTTATTGTACCTTTCTTCATAGTTCCTACGTAGATATCCAGGATGGCCATAGTGGCATAATTATTGCCGCAAGTCATAGAGATTATGTCTTTCTGGTAAGTGCAATCGCTCCATCTGAGCTAGATTAGGTCACGGCTAGGAATCCATTGGTAACTTCGGGACCTGACCTATTAGGATTGGCCGCTCAAGAGTGAAACCGGTGGCAACGCATTCTAGAATTTAGAAGCCGAGGTACCTGATCTGTTACTAACCTTAAGAATGGATGGGGCCACTTAGGGGCCGTCCTAGAAGCCACTTCTGTAAACTGAGGGCCCCACTTAGGAGCCGCTTCAGGGACCGCCTAGGGAGCCGCTTTTGCTGGGCCAACATTCAAATGGCCCAGCTTCGGGGCCGCCTATGAGCCGCTTCTGATCTAGGGTCATTGACTTTTCAAAAATAACTTCCATCATTGACCATCAACATTCACTATTCCTTTTACACAGCTACTTCATGATGCCCCCTTGCCTCCTGAGTTCTTGACATATGCGCAGCACTTGCCAAGAGAAAGGAGCGCTCAAATCTTTGCGCTTCTTCAGGTAATTGAGTCCCATGCGCCATAAATTAGTGGAGGCGGGCACGTGCTCTTGGAGAAGTAAAATCTCTTCGAAGTCTTCTCATCATTTAAGGAATGGCATTGGGAGCATCATAGCCCCAGGGAAGGATTGAGAAAAATGCCTCGTGACTAGCAAGAAAAGGTGAGTGTTAAAAAGTCAAATTTATTTCAGATTTCAGTGAATTGATTATGTACATTGATCCTGTAGGTACCCAGACATCTAATTAGTTGAAGTATCATTTATTTTGCATAGAAGGTAAGTAAGACTATTATGCAAAATTTTAAATTGAATATATATATAGTTGCATGCATTTTTGAAATTATTTGAATTGTCTATATAGCATGGAATTATGGATTTCAAATGATTTGATTTATTCATGCATATGCCAGAAATGTGACTGTATGTATAACATGTTATGTGGCTACATGTATGTTCTAATAGCTGTGCAAACCACTGTGAAATAATGTGAGATACATATGCAGTTGCGATGAAATGTTAAATAGATTTATATGTGTCGCCGCGGTTCTCCTTTACTATGGCCCACATATTGTGGTTGTGTTCTGTTATGATATGGCCTCACACCATTCTGTTATGTTATGGCCTCACACACTGGTATTCTGTTATGTTATGGCCCACATATTGTAGACGTGTTCGGTTATGGTTGACCCCACATGTTCTACGATGTGTTCTGTTGAGTTCCTATGGCCACATACATTGATGAGAGTGTTCTGTTGAGTTTCTATGGCCACATACATTGAGGATAGTGTGTTCTGAGTTCTTATGGCCACATACATCGAAGATAGTGTGTTCTGTTATGGTATGGCCCCACACACCAATGTGTTCTGTTGAGTTTATATGGCCACACATCTGGAGGATGTGCTCTGATAGAGGTATTGCAGGGCCGTGGACACATAGGAAATCTATAATATATCAGTGGGTTTGCTAGAATGTATACACTGATGCTTATGGGAGGTTCGAATTATGTTAAGATGCGATAGCATGTTAAATACAAATTATGACATGATGATTGATATGATGATTAAATTGTATAATAGGCTTACTTACTGAGTGTAAACTCATATCATTTTTCTAATGGTGTCAGAGCCACGGAACTGAAGATGGATAATAGAGATCGGTGATCTTGTGATAAATAAATAATGATCCAATATTTTGCTGTAATTCCTGTATCAATTATGTGTAGGGCTTATAGCCCAAACTTTATGGTGTGTAGGGTTTGTAACCCAAAAACTTTAGTATCCAGTTATGAACCTGGTTGGTTTATATATTCTCATATGCATGTTTGAAGAATTTTGTAATGCCTTGCGTGCCCGGCACGCGGCGGGTTGTCACCCTAGCCATAGACACCCTCGTTTCGATAAAAAGGGCAAGAAACCTATGGTAGAACCTTCTAGGGAGGAAATCCTTCATGCATGGCATCGGGCTCCCAGTGGCATCTCCATTCATGGTCGATCGGCGACCGCCGCCTTGGCCTCGACTAGGGCTTCCCCCTACCACCTAGGGCTTCTCCAGCCGCTAGGGCCGCTAGGGCATCACCTCCAGCGCTATGGCTTCGCCTTCACCTTCCCGCTCGATATCTCCTCCGATTACCTATTCCAAATCTGTAGGTCTGAAGGGAATAACTTCCACCATGAAAGCCCATGTCATAAAAAATCTTCGTTCCAAGTACAATATACCAAATAGTATTTGCCTCTCTACACCTTGGCATGGTGACAAGGTAACCTACGGCCGGTCCGGCAGGATTGCCTTATATGAGGAATTTCTCAAGAGTGGGCTTCGCCTCTCTTTTCATACTTTCTTTCTCAACCTTTTAGATATGTACAACCTTGTCCCAGCGCAGTTAACTCCAAACTCCATTCGGATTATTTGTGCCTTTCTAGTACTCTGCCATTTTCATGGCGCTCCCGCCCAAGTCTCCTTGTTTCGAGCTTTATATAAACTTCGAAACCCCATGAAAAAGGGATGATGGAGTTTTGCCTCCAGACCCAAAAGAGTCCTCAAACTTGATTTACCCTCCAAGGTTAAGGAATGAAAATCCCGATTCTTCTATGCCCATGTGGAGGGAATAAAAACCGCTTGGCACCATCTCAACACAAGTCCCAATAAGAACTTGGTTGTAGAGGAAAGAGACCGAGAGCTCTTTGATGCCCTAATGTCCTCCATCATTCCCTCCTGCCGAGATTTGCTATCGAAGGATAACCTTCGTGAAGTCAGCGTAGCACCGGCATCACCACCACCGACGTTCGGTGAGCGTTACATTATCATCATCATTTTATCCTCATTTTTATTTTTATTTTATTTTTTTGATTATCTCTACCTCCTTATACAACGATGAGGTTCTCTTCCGACTTTTTTGCGATGGGCCTCAAGAAAAGAAAGAAAGCCGCCGGTGACACGACGAGGACAGCGCCTAAAAAGCCTCGTCGAGAAGAACAGGGCGGGCCAACCCGGCCTTCTGTGGTTCCACCCGCAGCCTTCGAGACTGCCTTGGTGAAAGAATTAAGAAGGAGAGATCCCCTTGCCGAAGCACCATTGGCAGGGGCTCCTCCCGTTTGGGTTGAGGCGGAGCCGCCGAGGAAAAGACCCCCGACCACCGCAAAGATCGAAGATGAAGGCGCACTAGAGGTGAGGGCTGCAACGCCTCCGGTACAGGAAGCTAGAGAGGACGCTTCCTCGGCCACCCAATCGATGCCAGAGGAAGCGAGGATGCCTCCCGATAATGTTCCACTTAGCCGGCCATTCAAGGTTACGACAATGCGTCGAGGTCGTCTAGCAAAGCGCCCCCTAAGTCACTCAACTCTCCCCAACTTCCAGGCTAAGCTCCGCCGCCAACCAATCAAGAGGTCTCTTGACACTCTTTTCACCACCGTCTACCATGTAAGTGTGTTGATGATAAGTCTATTTATTATCCCAATTTAACTATTAAAATAAATATTAATTACTTTAAATTTATTAGGAATTGATACTTTTTATGGATGTTTGCAGAAAAGAAGCCTATAGATGGAAAGAGCTCGATTTTTGGAGTCCAATGATGCAGACGACACTCAAATCAGGATTTAGTTTGCCCAAAAAGAAAGAAAAGATGATTTCGCATGATTCCCGGTGCAAACTAAGGCAGGTGATGTTGAACGATGGCTGAGAAATTTTCTCACAATATCTAAACGATCTTGAGCGTCCGATTGACTCCAACATTGATTAGGAGGAAACCCTAGACGAGCTCTATAAAACGAGACCTCATGAAGTAGTTAGAAGGAGGAGTTTTTCTATAAAGCTTTTTTATTCTTCTTTAATTTAGATTATTATATTTAGAAGAGGAAAATTATGGAGGGGATGCTGGCAGCAGCAATGTGTGGCTAGATTTCTTCAACTTGGGATGATGATAAAGCATATAATCAGGTTTTATCTTTCTTTTTGTTCTTATTTTTTATGCAATAAAATTGTTCTTAATATAATCCTCTATAAATAAATTTTCTTTTTCTTTTTCGTGAAATAATTGCCTTGATCCCCGAGGATACGATCCCGATTCACCACTAGCTATAGTAGTGAGTAGGTTTTATTTTTGACCGCCAACGATAGCGATCAAATTTTGGCACCGTTGCCGGGATCCAGGCATGATTAGTTCACAAAAAAAAAAAAAAAAAAAAAAATACTTACAATTTTTTCTTAATTTTATTCTTATTTTATTTTTTTAATTGTTTCATTATTATTCATGCTTCTATATAAAAAAGGAATAATTTTTTTTCTAAATAGTTATTGCTCTCTTTCTTTTATTGCTTTTTTTAGTTACCTTAATTATTAGATTTTTTTTAACATAAAAAAATCACTTTTCTTCTTATCACAAATCCACTTTTAACCTAATCAACTTTTTCTTTTAATTAACTTACCTTAAAAGAACCTGAAGAAAACCCTAAGACACTTTCCATAAAACATAATTAATTTAAGAAAATAAAATAATAATAATAATAATAAATAAAAATAAAAAAATATTTTATTTCTATGCTTAGATTGACTTAGGTAAATTTATTTTCTGCGAAACTCAAAATTTTTTCAATGACATCTCATAATTTATTAAAAATTAGAAACTTAATCACAAAAATCTAAAAAAAAGTAATTAGATTAATTTTGTTTGATAATTTTAAGAGCTGGACATCTGCTTGTTGCACAGCATTTTCATAATTAACTTTAAGGGCATAAACCCTTAATCAAGATAAGGTGGGAAGTTGATCACCCTTCCTTGACCAGAAATCACATCCTTCATTTTGCATTAACCCAAGTCTTTAACTCTAAAATTAACTACATGTCAGCCCTAAGGAACTCAAGCTCAATAGGACAAGACACCCGAAAGAGTTGGACCGGGTCGGGATTGACTGCTTAACTGGTGTCTAGAAAAGGAAAGGAAAGTGGTTACTTAATTGGTTTCATTCGCTTACCTAGTAAGCGACAGGAGAACTCCACTGACCTTACCCTTAACTGGCTAGTTGATCAGTTAATTTTTGACTTGGAGGGCTCCAAGGCAGTCTTGGAAGTTAGGAGCTATCTAGATCTAGGTTAAACCTAGGGTAGAGAGTTTAATTTTTGTTAACTTGATTACTAATAATTATTAAACCATAACTAAATTATTCTTCATTGTTCTTAGTTCTAGGAATCTTTTAGGATATTTTTTTTAGAATCTTCTCCTTTCTCTTCTATTATATTAGTTAAAAAAATGAAATTACTATTTGCTTTAGAGTGTATTGGTAGGGTATATGCTTTGTCATCGATCGTTACAACCCAACCTCATACCCTTAAACCCTAAAATAAAGAGAACTTATAGAGCAAACAGAGCAAGCTTTATGGATCTTAATCAAGAAAATAATCCACCACGTCAATTGAAGGTATACTTCGCCCCTTCACAATATACATATTCACCATGCATACAAGTACCCCCAATAGAGGCTGTCCAATATGAAATTAAGTCCAGTATAATCCAAATGTTACCAGCTTTCCATGGATTTACAAATGAAGATCCCTATAAACACTTAGATGAATTCTGGAAAATTTGCTCAACTGTCAAGATTCAAAATTTCTCCGATGAGGCACTTAGGCTTAAGTTATTCCCTTTCTCCCTAAAAGATAGAGCCAAGTATTGGTTAAATTCACTAGACATTATAATTTCAACTTGGGACCAACTTCAGAGGAAATTTATTAAGAAATACTTTCCTATAGAAAAAATGAATCAAATTAGAAAAGTCATAACCAATTTTTCTCAGTTAAAGGAAGAAATGTTTCATGAAACATGGGAAAGATTAAAAGAATTAACTAAGAAATGTCCACACCATGCAATACCTAAATGGCAATTAGTTCAGTATTTTTATGATGGATTGTCAGAAAGGCATCGACAAATGATGGATGCCTTATGTGGAGGAACATTTATGCTAAAAAATGAACATGAGACATGGCAGCTTTTTAAAACTCTAAGCGAAAATTATTGGTACCACATGTCTAATGCCCGTAGAGATCCTTTCACAGAACCTAAGAGGGGGATATATAACATAGGTCAGTCCATAACCAATCTATATCAAAATTGATGAACTATCCCAAAAACTTGATCGAATTCTACAAGTTGGAAACACCTCTTCCCCATCTACTCAATTACATGAGGTTTGTATAATCTGTTCGAGTTCGACCCATTCTATAGGTGAATGTCCAGCTGCATACCAATTTCCTGAGCTTATTCAAGAGCAAGCCTACCAAGCCCAAACTCGAATGGCTCCTAAACCAGAAAATGGTCCATATTCGAATACTTACAATCCTACCTGGCCAAATCACCCAATTTTTTTATGAAAACCCCAACCTATCATCAGTCCAACATCAATTAGGCCTAACCATCAGGAGACCCAAGTCAGAAGCATATCGTATTCTCAATATCCAAGTGCTCCTCAACCTCCACCAAATAATCATGATCCTACTTTCGAAGAGAAGGTATTACAAGCATTGAAAGGGCTAGAAATGAATACTCAACTTCTTCACTCACACACACAATCCATTACAAAGCTAGAAACCCACATAGGTCAACTAGCTACAGCATTCAGTGAAAGAGAATGGTTAAGCTACCGAGTCAGCCTGAAGCTAATCCTACGGACCTAAACATCCAAGGATCAAAACAAGGAGCCCAGGTTAACCAACTAAGTGTTATTCATACATTAAGATCTGGGAAACAAATAGATAATCAGGTGGATACATATGAAGAAGAAGAATTAGAAGTTCCACCACTTGAACAACTTATTGAGCTGGATCAGCCCGAAACATCTGAGGCATCAGAGTCTAATATAATGCCCAACCCACCAGCTGAGCCTATGTCAGAAGAAGATAAACAAAAAATTAGGGTTGTAACACCATTCCCAAATAGACTTAAGTCCAATCAAAATTTAGCCCAATTCGATAAGATTTTAGAGGTCTTTAAGCAAGTTAAAGTGAACATCCCCTTACTGGACACGATCCAACATGTCCCAGCCTATGCCAAATTCTTTAAGGATCTATGTACCAAAAAGAAGACCATCAATGTGCCCAAGAAAGCCTTTCTGGCAGCCAATGTGAGCTCTTATCTATCAAACCATATGCCAGTAAAATACAAAGATTCAGGATCACCCACTATTTCATGCATATGGGGAACACCCTCATAAATAGGGCTCTATTAGACTTAGGAGCAAGTGTTAATATATTGCCATACTCTGTATATGAGCAACTAGGGTTAGGAGAACTAAAGCCTACGAAAATAATCCTACAACTAGCTGATCACTCTTTGAAAGCACCCAAGGGAATAGTAGAGGATGTATTGATCAAAGTTGGTAACTTTATCTACCCATTGGACTTTGTGATTTTAGAAACTGAACCGATGACAAACCCAAAAAGCCACATCCTAATGATTTTAGGTAGACCATTTTTGGCCACATCTAATGCCCTAATTAATTATCGAAATGGATTAATGAAACTCTCCTTTGAAAATATATCAATTGATTTTAATATTTTTAATCTTACCAATACACATCAAACGAGTGACTCAAATTATGATCAGGATACTGTTTATGATCCAATTGACCTTAGTGATGAAAAGCTTGACCTAAAAACCTGCATAAACCAAGATAGGGAGCAAATTAATGAGGTTGCTATAATTGATGAAAAATCAAGATAGAAACTTTCAACTGAACCACTAAAGAAAGTACCTGAACCATTACCCAAACCATCAATAAAGGAAGCACCTAAATTAGAACTAAAACCACTTCCCAAGCATCTCAACTATGCATATCTAGGTCCATCAGAAACCCTACCTATAATTATTTAACTGACCTAGACTCCTCACAAGAAGGGAAACTATTGAATGAGAATAAAGAAGCATTAGGATGGACCATGGCTAACATAAAAGGAATTAGCCCCTCGATCGTTTAACATAGGATTCACTTAAGGAAGAAAACCAAGCCTATAAGAGACCCCAAAAGAAAACTTAAACCAACCATAAAGGAAGTAGTAAGGGAAGAGATCATCAAACTCCTTGATAATGGTAATCAAAGTGAGCATGAGACATTAAACTTAGCGCTTTTTGAGAGGCAACCCAAAATTTTGTATTCTAACCTTTATTTCATGATTCTTATTTTAGGAATAAGAGACTACTCCGCACGGTCACTCCTAACATTACACGAGGCATATCTAAACAGGTGGTGTTTCTCCTTATTTTATTCTTCCTTACTTCATTGAGGACAATGAAAATTAAGTTGGGGGGTAAGAGAAACCTTTTGAAAAATATTTTGAAAACACCTTGGCATTTTTTAAAAAATTTTAAAATTTTTATAAATCATGTGCTGTGAAAAAATTCTTGAGCAAAATTAACTAGGAAAAGGTAATAGAGTTAGAAAATATTGGCTAATTACTGTAGAGAGCCAAGGAGTAGACTAGCTGGTCAGACTTTTAGTAACCACTTAGTTCATCTAAAGGTAAATTAGGTATTAGTTGTTAGGTCAATTGGAGATTCAGTTATTACTAAAAATTGGTAATTGATATACACCCCAATGAGAGAAACTTGAATTTAAGGAAAGAGCTACATGCCTGATAAAAAAATAATATATATATAAAGTCTAAACATTGATTTCCATCGAGTAACCGGACACCTTCACCTAAGTAAGCGCTGTTGTTCGCATCAAAAAAGGGGCAATGTAAAGATATCGCTAAAAAATTAAAAAAATACATAAATAAATAAATAAATAATATATTTCAGGCAGTGTGAAAGCTATCTTAGGTCATGTGCTTAATTTGAGGGTGTATAAAAGTTGCTCAAAGTAAGTGATAAGCGAAGATACCATTGTTTCTTATAAGCTAGTACTGAAATGCTAAGTTAGCCATCATAAATATAAGTGCTGTAGATCTATAGATGAACTCTAAGAAAGTTTCTGATAGTTCTAACAGCAAAATTTACTTCAAAAACTCAATACTTAGTTAGTGATACTGGCTATCTTCTTTCAACCTTAAGCCTAGATTTAATTTTGCAAAAGATAATTTTAGTGACGCATTGTTTTATTTTAATTATATTGCTAAGGGACTAGCAATGATTAAGTTGGGGGGTGTGATAAGTTTATTTATTATCCCAATTTAACTATTAAAATAAATATTAATTACTTTAAATTTATTAGGAATTGATACTTTTTATGGATGTTTGCATAAAAGGAGCCTATAGATAGAAAGAGCTCGATTTTTGGAGTCCAATGATACAGACGACACTCAAATCAGGATTCAGTTTGCCCAAAAAGGAAGAAAGAGATGATTTCGCATGATTCTCTATGCAAACTAAGGCAATGATGTTGAACGGATGGCTGAGAAATTTTCTCACAATATTTGAACGATCTTGAGCGTCCAATTGACTCCAACTTTGATTAGAAGAAAACGAGCTCTATAAAAGGAGGATCTTAGGCAGTAGTTAGGAGGAGTTTTTGTACAAAGCTTTTTTTTATTCTTCTTTTATTTAGATTATTGTATTTAGAAGAAGAAAATTATGGAGGGGATGCTGGCAGTAGCAATGCGTGGCTATATTTCTTCAACTTGGGATGATGATGAAGCCTGTAATCAGGTTTTATCTTTCCTTTTGTTCTTATTTTCTATGTAATAAAAATAATGCTCTTCTTTATTATATCTTTTGAGTTATTTTTCTGATCGAGGTTTTGATATGGCAAACACGGCATGTACTCTCTATCGACGTACCATGATCTCAGGATACGGTACGTGCCTAAGAGAGATAGATCGTAGTATGATAGATTAGACTGTTAACCTTATAATTATTAGATAGTTTACACTCTAGCGAACGTACCGTGATCTCCTGATACGATCCGTGCCTAATAAGAGATAAATTATTCTAATTTTAAATTTATAAAAATTATTATCATTGCAACATTAAAAAAAGAAGATAAAACCTGCTTGCATGGTGGATTCGGATTCTTATGTTGCTTCTCCTGCTATTTGAATTTCGTTAATTAATTAGTTATTATCTTTTTAATAACCATTATTCTTAATATAATCCTCTATAAATAAATTTTTTTTTTTTCATGAAATAATTACTCTTGATCCCCGAGGATACGATCCCGATTCACCACTAGCTATAGTAGTGAGTAGGTTTTATTTTTGACCGCCAATAACAGCGATCAGTTGACTCTGCTTTCTTGGTCGGATATAGTCTGTACTCTAATTCATTGGTTTATGCAGATATCCAACAATTTCTTCGTCCTTTAGGATGCTTGTACCGAGAGCTTCAACAGTTACGGGCACGCTCAGGATGAGCTGGCTTCCCTCAAGACTCGGATTGATGACCTGACCAAGGTTAGGACCCGGGAGGTGACAGTAGCTGGCGAGCTCCGAGCTGTCCAGGAAGAAAATCGCTCCTCTAAGGCCTAGGCCGAGGAGGCTAAAAGAAGGGCTAGAGTCGCTAAGGCCAAATTGGTAGAAGCCATGTCAAGGCTTAGGCCGACGGAGGAGTTGGAAGACGCTCTCTTGAAGGTGGACCATGCCAAAAATAGGGCCGACACGGCCGAATCCGAAACCCGGGCTGCCATGGAGAAGTTGGCCTGCGTTGAGGTGGAAGTTCAGGAGGTCATGGAAAAACTGACCGCCGTTGAGGCTCAGGCCATGGAGAAGGTAGCAGCCGCTGAAGTCCAAGCCTTAACGAAGGTCATTGCCATCGAATGCCAGGCTCGAGAGGCCGTTGAACTTTATAAAGGTTCTACCAACTTTGCTGCCGAGTTTAGTGAGGCGGCCCTCGATGCCCATGCCCAGGGCTTTGAAAAGTGTAAGAAGAAAATCTCCCAGATCTATAAAGTGAGCGGCCTTGAAGACATTCGGCCCAAAGATGAAAATGAAGAACCGGAGAGTGGCAGTGACAAGGACAGGCCAGGACCCGTTGAGCCTTAGATTTAGTTACTTTTCTTGCTTTCAATATTTTGTAATCCAACTAATGTCGATCTTTTGTATGACAACAGGGTTAGTGAAATGAAAGATTTAATGATAGAAAAAATATTTCGTCCGAATTTAACGAACTTATCCTTTTATAATGCTTTGGTCTTTTGAATGCCCATGTCTTGACTTGAGCCTTCGAATTCAACAAGATGCACCTCCATCTCTATGAGTGTACTCAAAGAGCCGATGATTTGACATATGGGCTCCATAGGAATGATTGGGTTTATATTGACCTCTTAGGCTTTTTGCTAGGATGCTTTTCGAATAATGACGCCGGTCCTTGCCATGGGCCTGGAGGATATCATATCTTTCTGAAAACTTCCATGGGGGTTTCTCATGTCGGCCCGGAGTTTGACTCGGGACCACAGAGACCATAGGATATGAACCACCACGGAAGTTTCTTGCACCGGCCTAGGGGTGTCTATGATCGTGGGACCGCCAACGTCCTTTTAAAAACTACCATGAAGGTTTCTTGCGCGAGAGTTTGACTCGGGGCCACCGAAACCATAGGACTTAAACCACCATGGGGGTTTCTTGTGCCGACCCGGGGGTGTCTATAATCGCGGGACCACCGAGGTCCTTTTGAAAAATACCACAGGGGTTTCTCGTACCGGCCTGGGAATTTGACTTGGGGTCGTCGAGACCATAGGACTTGAACCATCACGGAGGTTTCTTGCGCTGGCTCGGGGGTGTCTATGATCGCGAGACCACTGAGGTCCTTTTGAAAACTATCACGGGGGTTTCTCGCGCCGGCCCAGGAGTTTGACTCGGGGCCGCCGAGACCATAAGATTTGAACCAACACAGGGGTTTCTTGTGCCATCCTGGGGGTATCTATGATTGCAGGACCACCGAGGTCCTTTTGAAAACTACCATAAAGGTTTCTCACGCTGGCCCGGGACTTTGACTCAGGGCCGTCGAGACCATAGAACTTGAACCACCACGGGGTTTCTCATGCCGGCCCAAGGGTGTATATGATCACGAAACCGCTGAGGTCCTTTTGATAACTACCACAAGGGTTTCTCACACTAGCCTAGGAGTTTGACTTGGGACTGCCGAGACCATAGGACTTGAACCACCATGGGGGTTTCTCGCACCGGCCCGGGGGTGTCTATGATCGCGGGACCACCGAGGTCCTTTTGAAAACTATTAATCTGAATAGAGACATGGAATTGAAAAAATCTCTTTTTATAACCATTGGCCAAGTACACTCACTATTGGTAGTACCGGCGAAGATACTCGCATTCCAAGTACATGGAATTGACCGTCCGTCTAGCTCCTCGAGTTTGTAAGCTTCTTGGTGAAGTATCCTCGTGACTCGATAAGGCCCTTCCTAATTCGGGGATAACTTGCCTCCTTCAGTTGGTTTAGATATTTCAGCTCTTCTGAGGACTAGATCTTCAAGAAGAAATGTCTTGAAGTGGACCTGGGCATTATAATATTTCGCCGCTCATTGACGGAACATGGCCATTCTGAGCCGCGCTTAGTCCCGGGTGTCATCGACAAAGTCGAGGTTAGCCCTTAGTTGTTTAGAGTTATCTTCTTCTTTATACGATTCCACTCGGGGACTGGGAAGACCGATCTCCACCGGGATAACCGCTTTAGATCCGAAGACAAGGCTGAAAGGAGTCTCTCCCATGGGGACTCTAGGAGTCATATGATATACCCACAGTACACTTGGAAGTTCTTCCACCCATCTACCTTTAAGCTTATCCAATCAGGTTCTAAGTCCTTGAAGGATGGTCTGATTCATGACTTCTGCCTCTCCATTGGTCTGTGGATGCCTGACGAAAGTGAACCGATGATAGATACCCAGTTCAGTGCAAAAGGCCTTGAATGCAGCATTATCGAACTGGCGACCATTATCGATGATGATGGTATGGGGCAGGCCAAATCGACAGATAATAGATTTTTAGAAAAATGTCTTCACCTTGCTCTTGGTGATCTTGGCTAGTGCCTCAACCTCAACCCATTTGGTGAGATAGTCGATGGCAACAAGCAAGAATCTTTATTATTCTAAAGCTGGAGGAAACGGTCCAAGAATATCCATTCCCCACTAGGTTAAGGGCCACGGGGTAGAGAGCGGGCTCAGTTGGGAAGTTGGATGTCACTGAATACTAGAATATCGCTGGCAACTGTCGCACTTTTGGACTAGTTTCACAGCATCTTTTTGCATAGTGAGCCAGTAGTGTGCGCCAAGGATCTACCCCCTAGATGATTCTCACATATGCTTTCATGAATTTTCCTAAGGATATAATCAGCATCTGCCAGGCCCATGCATTTGAGGAGAGGATAAGACTGCCCACTCAGCAACACAAACTTGGAAGATCTCCACTTAAGCAGTCTGACCTCTACGAGATCAGTGGAGAGAGTACCATCAGTAAGGTACTAAATGTAGGCATCCATTCATGTCGATTCTGGCATAACTGGTAGGATCTCTTCCACTGCATAGATACTTGGAGTTTCTAGGTGTTCGACAAATGTTCTTCCCAAACTGTCATCCATCGAAGTGGCTAGCCGCGATAAGATGTCGGCTCTAGCATTCTCGCCTCTAGAAATGTAGCTAATAGTGAAGTAGGTCAATGAAAAGGTCAGCGACTTAACCTTATTTAGATATCGAGACATAATAGGGTCTCGAGCCTCGTACTCTCCAGTGATATGTCTGGAGATGAGCTGAGAGTCAATGAAGACCCTAAGGCACTTTACTCTGAGTTCTAGGGCAAGCTTAATTTCGACTAATAAGGCCTCATACTCGGCTTGATTATTTGTCGCTTGGAAAAGGAACCGGAGGGCATACTCCAATATGACACCCTCGGAATTTGCCAGAATCAGACTAGCTCCACTCCCTTGAGAATTAGAGGCGCCATCAACATGAAGGATCCAGGTCTCCGCTGCATCCTCCCCAGCGTATGGGCACTTCATAGGAAAATCTTCATATTGCTCCTCTGTCCAGGTACACTTTACGAAGTCCACCAATACCTGGGACTTCAAGACAGATCGGGATTGAAATGAAAGATCGAACTCCCTTAATTTAATGGCCCATTTAGCCAGGAAACCAGAGGTGTCAGGACGAGCCAAGATAGCTCTAAGAGGTTGGCCCGTGAGCACTACGATTGGATGGGCTTGAAAATACGGTCTGAGATGCTGAGCAGAGATGACCAGAGCGAAGATAATTTTTTTAATTCTAGAGTACCTGACTTTCGTATCATGGAACACCTTGCTAGTATAATAAATAGGCCTCTATGCTCCATCGAAGTCGAGTTGCACCAGTACAGAACTTACTGCCTCTGGAGAGGCAGCAAGATAGAGGGAGAGCTTTTCTCCTTCCTTAGGCTTCGACAATAATGGCAGCGTAGATAAAAACTCTTTCAGCTCCTCAAAGGATGTTTGGGACCTCTTCATCCATTCAAAGCCATCGGCCTTATGCAGAGCTTTGAAGGAGGGAAAGCATCTCTCGGCCGATCTAGATAAGAATCGTCTCAAAGTGGCCACTCTTTCGATGAGCTGTTGCACTTTCCTTCTTATTAACTGGTTGTCTTATATTAAGAATGGCTTGAATCTTCTTCAGATTTGCCTTAATCCCCCGCTAGGTCAATAGGAAACCCATGAATTTTTTGGCGGTGCCACCGAATGCACATTTACGAGGGTTAAGCTTCATCTGATGACGTCGGAGGTTGTTAAATGTCTCTTCTAAATCGGCAACATGGTTGATGCTGCAGATGCTCTTAGTCAGCATA
This sequence comes from Calamus simplicifolius, assembly GCA_900491605.1. NCBI lineage: Eukaryota > Viridiplantae > Streptophyta > Magnoliopsida > Arecales > Arecaceae > Calamus > Calamus simplicifolius. The sequence goes on along the minus strand of UESW01001744.1, from coordinate 5,976 downwards.
TCATCGACATATTCCTCCATGTTGCACCCAATATGGTCTTTAAAGACCTTATTTATCAATCTTTGGTAAGTGGCCCTTGCATTCTTCAACCCGAAGGACATCACCTTATAGCAGTAGATGCCTTTCTTAGTGATAAAAGAGGTGTTTTCTTCATCTGCCAAATTCATCCTTATTCGATTATACCCGGAGAAAGCATCCATAAGTGGCCCTTGCATTCTTCAATCCGCAGTAAAGGAAAGCTATCCTTGGGGCATGCCTTATTGAGATCAGTGAAGTCGATGCAGATGCGCCAGCTTCCGTTTGCTTTTTGGACCATGACTATATTGGCTAGCCAATCCGAGTATCGAGCTTATCGGATGTGGCCAGCAACAAGTAGTTTATCGATCTCCTCATCTATGGCTCTCTGCCGCTCATGGGCAAAACTTCTCTTCTTCTGGCGGATAGGTCGGTACTTTGGATCAATATTGAGCTTGTGAGTAATTAATTACCTTCGAAGGAATTCTAGGCATGTCTGATCTTGACCATGCGAAGACACCCGAGTTGGCTCGTAAAAAAGTGTGGAGCCGATTCTTCATCTCTAAAGGAAGGAGCCCAACGATTTGCACAGTCTTCATAGGGTCATCCCCTAGCGGAAAGGATAGTAGGCGCTCGGCTGACTCTCCTCTTCTTTTAGACTTCCTGGGATCGAGCAGCATCGAAGTTGGTGGAGTCACCATCTCCTGAGGGTTGGGAGCCATATGGTAACATAACTGCATAGGATTTTGCTCCCCGTTCATCTCGCTGATCCATCCATTGGTAGGGAACCTCATGAGCAGGCGCCTGATGGATATCACCGCATCCAAGAGGTTTAGACCAGGCCGACCGAGTATGGCGTTATATGCTAGAGGCACTCGGGCCACTAAGAACCTTATTAGGACCGTGCTTTGACATGGCGACGATTCTGCCATGAGTTGCAAGGTGATTTCACCCTCAACCTTTACTGAGTCTCCAGTGAAGCCAACTAGAGGTGTGGTCACTAGTTGCAAGAGTCTAAAGATAAATCCATCCGAACAAAAGCATCAAAAGTAAGTATGTCTGCTGAACTCCCACTATCTACAAGTATTCTTTTTACGGGATGTTTAGCAATCGTCATGAAGACGATTACGCTATCATCATTCAAATTGCCCCTCCCTGCTAACTTTCTTTCAGAAAAGGGGATTACATTCTCTATTTCCTCATCTCCTCTTGGTCTCTTTGAAGATGAAGCCGCTCCCATGAGAGCATACCCACTGTCCGCTCCGTTGGAGTATTGTCAATGTTGGCCTGAACAGGTGGGAGCCCCATCAGAGCTGGGATGGCCGGAGGTCCTCCCTTCTGGACAAACTTCTCAAAATAACCCCTTTGGATGAGCTCTTCAATAGCATGCTTCAAGTTATGACATTCTTCAGTATCATGGCCGTAATCTCTATGGAATCTCTATGGAAGCGACAATAGCGACTCCTGTCATGACTGGCGTTGGGCCTCAATGAGGGAGGATGCTGGAGATAGGGCTCGCTCTCGATCTCCATAAGAGTATGAGATCTAGGGATGAGGAAAGGTGTGAAATTTTCTTCTTTAGGGGCTAAGTTCTGGCACTGGTTATCTGGTCAGCGCGAGGGATCATACTTCTTAAGAGGAGGTTTGGTCGGCTTTTCATGAACCGGTTTCTATCTAGCCCCCCTCTCAGCATTCCTCTGAGTGAAGTCTTCATCGGAACGAATATACTTATGTGTACGATTCAAAAGCTTGGCATAGGAACCGGAAGGCTTTTTGTCTAATAAATAAGTAAAGCAAGAGGGGCGGAGTCCTTGCTTCAAGGCCAGGATGGCCACAGCATCATAAGGTGATACACCTCGAGGGCTGCTGTTTTGAATTGAGCTATGAAGTCTTTCAATAGTTCTCCTTCCTTCTGTTGAACGAAGAATAAACTGTCAGCCACCCAAGGGATCTTCCAACATGCATCAAATTGTGCTAGAAAGGCTTTCTCCAGCTATCGAAAGGAGTTGATGCTGCGCGAAAGTAGATGAGAATACCAGGCGCGCGCAGCTTTTCGAAGAGTAGCAGAAAAGGCAATGCATAGAAGGGCATCAGTCACCCCCTAAACTTGAATGAGAGATTTATAACTCTCTAAGTGGTTCAGTGGATCCATAGTACCATCATAAGGATCTAACTGGGGAAGATGGAACCTGTGATGTATAGGTTCTTCCATAATCTGGCGAGTGAGAGAGGAACGAGTATCATAATCCACCCCTGATTGTTTATTGAGCTTCTGGCTAAGCTCCTTCAAACGCCAGTCTTGCTCCTCGAAGCGCTTCTCCATCCAGCCATTAAGGTCCTCGCTCACTGATTCAGACGATGAGGAGGGGGAATGATATTCTCTTTGTTTGAATAGTTAACTTGTCTTATTTGCTTATTTAAGGAGCAATTGTTGTATCAAACATTCTTGTTTTTCTTGTGAACTGAGTCAATCAGGTGATTGAATCAGTTGAGGCAGATTGCCTTGTGCAAGCAGTTGCTTGTGTGTAAGGTTTTGTGCTGATGAACCTTAAAACTGGCTGGGTTCGTTGTACGCCCGGAAAAATAACAAGTTTGAGTTGTGATCTTGTGAAACAACTCTGCTGTAATCAAGGTTGATTATAATGTGGACCCAAGAGGTACTTGAGAGTGAACGTAGGTGTAGGTACACCGAACCACTATAAAATCTCTGTGTTTGCAGTGCTTGACTCTTTATCTCTTCCTCTTCATCTCCTCATTGCATATTTTATTTTAATTATTGCATATCTATAATTTATTTTAAGTTAGGGGTTTTACTTCAAAAGAGTTTAAATTTTTTAAAAGACCCAATTCACCCCTCCCTCTTGGGTTGCTATCTGACAACACAGTACTTCAATATCTTTTGATGATTCAAGCCTTATTGGGGCTGTGAATTGGTTACATCACAGCAATTTCTATTTTGCTTAATTTTTTTGCTATAAAATTGCCATTGCATTTTATGTCTCTAAAAATTGTTTTGTGGTTCATTCGTAAATTTCAGCCTTCAATCCCCTGCGGATAAGAGTTGGAGGCTCTTTGCAAGACAAAGTGATGTATGGCGTGCCAAATTTTGGTGGTCGATGGCTTCCATTCAAAAAGACTGCTGGAGCTTTGTTTGGATTCTCCAAGGGTTGTTTAAGCATGGAAAGGTGGGACAAGCTTAACTGTTTATTCTAGAAGATAGTGTAAGGCCGGTTTAGAACTTCTATTTCTCCTCTTGTTGTTTGTTACTTTATGTAATCTTAGTTGAACATGGTTGATAATTTGATTGTTGACACCAAGCAAAACTCATTATCTATGACAATGTATTGCATGAACATGGTATCAGTATTCCTTGGTACATAGCTATTAGATAGCTTGTCTTCTTTGGTGAAGATGCTGCTTACTTATACTAGTGCATCTGGAACCAAATTTTCCATAGACAAATCGTTAGTCCTTTTTTTTCCCTGAAGTAATTGAAATTATATATGGCATTGAACTTTTGAATCAGGTACTTGGACAACTTGCTGATTCAAGAGCTTCATTGCTATTCAATTTTAGTTTTGATGATAATGAAATTCTTGCTATTGTCATGAGGAAATCAATCGATCAACTGAGAATATTGTTTACTTTCCTAGATATATTAACTAGCTTGAAGAACCCATAGATTACCAGAAATCTCACTGCTTTGCAATTATAACAATTAATTTTGTTACTCAAGTAGCTCTGGGATCAATTTGGAACAAATCATTGAACAAATTTCAAACATTGAGTTTATCATTTGTAAGGAGGTCATCATAATATTTATGCAATTTCTTCTAAGTTTTTAATATTTTAAAAAATGATCCATCAGAAGATTTGTACATGAGAAACGCCATGTAGCCACCAAAATGCTGATCTGACTAATACCTTATGTAATGATTCAGAGTAATTGTGACTTTTGGTCTCAATGCAATACACGAGAGGCATCGTATACGCAATAATGTCTGGGGATGTGACTTGAACTCCAGTAATGCTCGTGATTTCGTAGAATATACAATTTCTAAGGATTATCCAGTTGATGGGAATTTGGTAATGCATGTTTTCAACTTAACTCTTTTCCTTCTCAATCTATTTCAACAAATCATAATGCATCCATTGTAAATCAGGAAATGAATTGAGTGGATGTGGAGTTCAAGCTAGCAAGTGTTGGTGTTAAACAATATGGAAAGGATCTTGTTCGCCTCAAAGCCATACTTAATGAGTTATACAAGGATTCTAAGTCAAAGCCACTGCTCGTTGCACCTGGAGGATTCTTTGATTAGCAAAGGTTGGCTAATCTTCTTCGAGTTTCAGGGTTAGGAGTTCTCAATGCCTTAACACATCATATATATAACCTAGGTGGAGGTGAGTATGGCGCACTAGAGCTACTTGTAATATCTCTATTTTAAATCTGACATGCTATGCATCATAATTGCTTTTGCAAAAGAATCGAAAGACAATTCATCTGTTTTCCTTTTTGTTCTATTTTACATTTTCTTTCTGAAACCTTTACCTATTAAAAATGTACTGCAGTTATTGCAACCAAGTTGCGGGTTGTTGGAGTCATTTTTCTTTTCTTTTTGGGGCCTACATGAGACTGCATTTTTTTGCAGCCTTTATTTATTTATCATTAATATTGATTACAAACGAATGTGACTACCGTATAAAAACTCCTACCATATTCAAGAACTTCATTAATTCACTCCAACACATAAACATAATATTTTGCAAATCAGTTAAACAACCGCACAATGTGTTGTTCTAAAATTTATCATTGATTGGGCCTGGCATTTAGTTGCCTTCATCTAGCATGGCTCCTAGTTGGGTTGAATCAGTTTTCTGGATAATCAAGGACCTATCATCTGTCAAACTAGCCAGTGATTCGCATAAAAAGGGCTTGCTATTGGGAAGGGTGCAGAGTAGTGGTTCCAGCAATGCAGAAATTGATGGTCCTGTTTTGAAAATTCAAGGTATTATTCTCTGTTTCATATCCTACAACTGATCTAATGTTTTCCAGGACAAGGATTATTTTCTTCTGCATTGGTAACAGATGAGCTTGCTTTTCTTAATGCCCAATTAAGACAATAAACCTTGCAAAGGAAATAGGCACTGAATGATTTTTTAGATTTAAAAGGATCGAATACGGATCGGATAGTAATATATCAAAACTATTACCCTTTATTATTGTGCACCGATATCATACCATACAAGGAGCTAGCAGAAATGACACCGGTTTTCAGTACTGCTGACCTTGCTATTAAATAATCATGTTCTCTGAATATAACAAATCACTTGAAGATAGGATATGCGCATGTTTAGATTGCAATCAAAACGAAGACCTAGAAATCATGATCCCAGATTTCCATAAATTAAAAGATGTTTTGTTAACTCAAAACATAAATATAATATGAGGCAGGACATGAAAGAAAAATGCACAATAATAAAAGATTAAAGCTAATATAATGCTGAACAATTAGATAAAATAAACTGAACATTGAAAATACTTAAGACGGTATCATTGTATTACTCTACGATTATCTATCATAGTTAGTTTGAATAAGTAAATCAGAAACTAAGATGTGTATTTTTTGTGCACTCACCTTGATTGTTGCTGTGCATTACTTGTAGCTATAGCAGATATGTTGTGTGTGCATGTTAAAAAGATGGAACACAAATATAATAGATATTAACAAAAAATGAGAAAAGACATATACCTACCATAGAAAATCTTCATAACAGGGTCTAATCCAAGTAAGGACCGCATCTTTTCAGTTTCAATGAAGAAACAGTTGCACTACTGAGTCTGTGATCATATCGCAAATATAAGGCTTTCCGGTTAGTACTTCATATCGGCCCAACGTGGTTCCATGTGAAAAAGTTGGATGTAATGAATGTCTGTTGCTCGGACTCTTACTTGTCCACTGC
>UESW01001743.1:247461-369424 GCA_900491605.1 Calamus simplicifolius | reverse complement strand
GACACATATTTTGACTCAAAGCTTTGCCCTTTGATATAGGAGTATCCATGAGTTTGCAACTACTCATATTAAAATATTCTAGAATCTTTTGGATATAATTCTCTTGTGATAGAGCCAAAAGTTTCTTTGAACGTTCTCTTTTAATTTTTACTCCCAATATGTAATTAGATGTACGAATATAGCTAGAATTAAGCGAATAGAGGTAAACCTAATAACAGATGAAAAAGTTTCCTCATAGTCTATACCCTCCTATTGGGTATAACCTTTCGCTACCAGACGAGCTTTATATCTATCAATAGAACCATCCGCCTTACGCTTTATTTTAAGAACCCATTTTCCCAATAGCTTTGCAGCCTGGCGATAAATCAATCAAATTCCAAACTTGGTTTAGTCTCATAGAATCCATTTCCTCTTCCAATGCTACTTTCACTTTTCTTTAGCAGAACACTCAAGTGCCTCATTGACAGTTGTAGGTTTATCATCATCTTGGGGAGTAACTATATAAGCCTCTTTTTCAATTTGAAAATATTTTCTAGGAGTTTTGGAATGAATACTCCTTCATAATTGAGAATCATTGCTTTCACCTATCAAAATTGGTTCGAATTCAGTCTCAACTCTCTCACTCAATTGAGATGGTTGAAGCAATTCCTTGTTACTCTTACTTTCAAGAATAGGATTAAGTACAACTTCTTAAGTATCAACCATCGAATGACTTGTACCAACCTCTTCTTTCTCATCCATCTCATATAAATAAGATTCTTTGTCCATATCATCCATTTTAGAAAATTGATCTTCAAGAAAAGTGGCATCTCGAGACTCAATTTCAGTAAACCTTTCATCAAAATCCTCATCAACAAATACATATCCTTTTGAGTTTTCAGAGTATCGTATAAAAATATATTTCATTTCCCTAGGTCCTATTTTACCATATTTGTGAGAAGTCTCAAGAATGTAAGTTGTACATCCCCAGGGATGCAACTGACTCAAATCAGGTTTCCTACCTGTCAATAACTCATAAGGTATGAAGGATACTAATTTAGAAGGTACTCGAATAAGTATGTATGCTGCAGTTAATAAAGCATCTTCTTAATATTGTATTGGGAGATTAGCTTGTGCCATCATAGATGTTCACGTAAAATAATCTACAAGTGCACAAAATCGTAACAAGTAGGAAAGTATTTTTAAAAATAGATGTCGAACCCACAGAGATTAATTATATTATGAATATCAAAATTAACTAAATTAATTACTATTTAAAAAATTAAATATAAAGGAATATTCTATTATCTAAATTAAATAAAACTACTTAATCTAAAAATTAACAAAGCGTAAAAATCTAAACGTGTAAAAAATGATAAGAATAGATTTAGAGTGATTGATTTTATCTAATAAATCTCACACAATTTATTTTTTTTATTAAATTCTAATAATCTCATGTTGATGATTTAAAATTCTTTAATTATCCAATATCTTCTCTCGAACGATATCAAAAAAATCTCCAACTAACAACTCAATATCTCTATGTGAATTGAATTAATTGGAGACTCATTACGCACTTTGGATTTTCTAAAAATCACATTAATTGTGGTAAAGCATCTATACTTTCACTCAACTAATGGTGTTAATTAATTCTAAAACTAGAATAACAAATCACCTCTCAATCTCATTGTAATTCAATTGATCAAACAATAAATTGTAAGCATTAATCATAAGAATTAAATACTCATTCATGGAAATATTAAAAATAAAATAACTCATAAAATAAATTGTATGTTCCTTGCCAATGATCTAGAAAAGAAAATTTAGCTCATAATAAAATTAAAAAGAAAACTAATAAAATTTATATTTTTATTGAAAGCAATTAATGAATCTATAGCTCTTGCCTTTGTTCTTAATATCCCTTATTTGAAAAACTCTAAAAGTCTTCATCTATTAAAGACTCGTGGCCTTCTTTTTATAGTTGAAAAAATTGCTGCTCATGCCGCGTTGAATACCACCGCCTAAGAGTCTTTTTCCCCGATGAATTACTGCATTTCTGCCAAGCTGGCTGGTCCCATGTTAAAAATGCGTGAAGGAGTCCCGCTTGCCACCGCGTTAAATCCCTTGGATAATACCCACTGCCAGGCTTTCATCATCACTGGAGTCCCTTTCACGTACTTGCATCACGCGTCAATGTCCTCCCAAACCAGCAAATGAAGGAGTCTGTTTCATGTTGAAAACGCATGGGGATGTCTTCAGTCAATGCGTGGAGTCCCTTGATCGCTGCTAGCTCTTGGAATCAAGCCACCGCGTTAAATTCGTTGCCACCGTGTTAGAGTCCGCTACCAGCCTAAATCGAAAACGTCTTCACGTATTCCGTCCACATCACCACGTGAACCCCCCTCCTTCTCTTCTGCTACGATATTCGCAGCAGGCTTTGCTCGTATCAGAGAAACCGTTCTGAGTAGGCTTCCTGATGATGTCTCTTATAATCTTGTAAGAATTAATGTAGACCATTTTGGATTCGGGCATCTGGGTTTTCGCGAAACTGACCAGAGACTTTAGGTGGTTATTGAAGAGAAGAGCAGCTTTGTTCATGGCCTCGACGCAACTTCCATTGGTCATACATGAATTTGACCTCACCACCGGCACGCACCCCCATGGTTTGAATAGAGAAGAGCAAGAATTTTCTTGCTTCGAGATCGTAGAGCATCTTGAGCTGGCCTGACAGGTTAGAGATGTGAACTTTGGTGAATTATTGCAGGGTAACTCCCTTCTTTTACTGGGGCATGAAGTAATTCAGTAGATAATCATTTCCACCAGTTCCCACGACAAACAGGTGCCCGGAGAAGTGGTGCTTGAAGGCTCATCGTGAATGGCCTCTGAGTCCCAACTGGGCTTTCAAGTCTGGTGTTCATGTAAAATATTTTATTTCCCCTTCAAAATAAAATAAAAAGTAAAAAGTAAATAAATAAATTTAACTCAAAATAAATTAAAAACTATCTAATGTTGTTATGAAAGTATATGAACTTTTTACCCAACTTCGAATTTTTTACTTAAAATATGCTTATCATGCCATCTCTTAGTTTTATCTTTGTAAATTCGAGCATTCTCATAAGCATCATTGCGAAACTCATCCATCTCATTGATTTGCAATATTCTCTTCTCGCCAGCTACTTGTAGATCCAAGTTAAGTATCCTTATCGCCCAATAAGTCCTGTGTTCTAGCTCCACTGGTAGATGACATATTTTTCATAAACAAGCCGATATGGTAACATCACAATTGGTCTTTTGAATGTTATTTTATAGGCCCATAAAGCATCATCTAACTTTCTCGCCCAATCTGTACGAGAGATTTCATGGTCTTTTTCAATATATGCTTCAACTCTTGATTAGATATCTTGACTTGTCCGCTCGTTTGAGGATGATATGGTATCGCCACATGATGTGTAACTCCATACTTAGTCAGTAGTGCTTCAAATTGATGATTGCAAAAATGCTTCCACCATCACTTATTATCGCCCTTGGAGTGCCAAATCGAGAGAAGATATTCTTTTATAGAAAATTCATCATAACTCTCGCATCATTAGTTGGTAAGGCGACTGCTTCCACCCATTTGGAGATATAATCTACAGCCACCAAAATAAATTTGTTAGTATTTTCATGATTGAGTGTTTAATTCTTATTATTATTGTTTGATCAATTGCATTACAATGAGAATGAGAGGTGATTTATTATTTTAGATCTAGAATTAAACACCATTAATTGAGTAAAAGTAGAGATGCTTTACCGTGATTAATTTGATTTTTAAAAAATTCAAAGTACGCAATGAGTCTCCAATTAATTAAATTCATATAGAGACATGGAGTTGTTAGTTGAAGATATTTTTGATATCGTTTGAGAGAAGATATTGGATAATTAAGGAATTTTAAATCATCAATATGTGATTATTAGAATTTAATAATTAAGAAAAATAAATTTTATGGGATTTGTTAAACTGGTGTTCGCATAAAATATATTATTTTTCCTTCAAAATAAAATAAAAAGTACAAATTAAATAAATAAATTTAACTCAAAATAAATTAAAAACTATCTAATATCATTATGAAAGTATATGAATTAAATGGTCGGATTTACGCTTATCAATAGACCTGACCATATCTAGTACTGTCCTATTTCTTCGTTCAGCAATACTATTTTGTTGCAGAGTTCTGGGCATGGTCAGTTGTCTCATAATTCCTTTATCATTACATAGTTCCTTGAACTGTTCAGATAGATACTCTCTTCCTCGATCGGTCCTTAAAGCTTTCACCGTTTTGTCTAATTGATTTTCTACTTCATTTAAATATCATATAAAGCAATCCAATGCTTCCAATTTATGGGAGATCAAATAGACATGACTATACCAAGTATAATCATCTATGAAAGTAATGAAATATGAGGCTCCATGCCTTGCTTTAGTACTCATTGGTTCACAAATATCAGAATGTACAAGTTGCAAAGGGTAATCAGCCATGTAGGCTATTCCAAATGGTTTTCTATTCATTTTTTCTTTTAAGCAATATTCACAAGTGGGCAGATTAAATTTCATGTTTGATCCCACTAAACCATCACTAAGCAATATTCACAAGTTTATTTATTCTATCTTGTCCAATATACCCTAATCTAGTATGCCATAAATTCATCTCGGCATCATCATTGCTAGATTCGTTAAATAAGGAAAAAAAACCATTGCTACTATTGCAATATTTAGTGTTTAAAACTATTAAACCATTCATTAGAAAATCACAACCATAGTAACTTGTACCAGAGAGATAGTTACACATTCTCCATGAAAAGTCATACTGTAACCTAATTTCAAAAGAGCAATTATAGAGACCAAATTTATCAATTATCTGGAGCTTAAAGGACATCATATAAATATAGGATCCGGCCTTCTTGCAAGTCCAATTAGCATGTACCAATCCCTTTTACTTCTATCCTTGCATTGTTGCCTACATAGATCCACTTTGTTCTTCCAGGAATTTGACAAAATTCTACAAACTCATTTCTACCTCTAGCTGCATGGTTTGTGGCTCTTAAGTCTATAGTCCACAAAGGATGTGTTTTAGTGAGCAAAACAGTACTAGAAACAAAATTACTTGATATAGAAGTACAAGAAAAGGAGGCAAGATAAGATAATACCTTTTTAGGCTTAGTGTATTCACAACCAAAATGACCCAGTTTGCCACAATTGTAGCATGTCATCGTCTTGTCTTTCTTACCACCGTGCTTTCCTCTGTAGCACTTTTGAAACTTAGTCCTTTTCTTTGATCCCTGACCAGCTTTTTTTCCTTACCCTTGCCTTTATTTCGTCCATTATATCTCTTGCGCTTAAAACCAAAAAAACTTCTTAGAACTCAGGCTTAGCTACCTCTAGGCATTCATCTTCAAGTTCTAAGTGATGCGCAATATCAGCAAAGGTCTTAATGCTTTCATTATGTGTCATATTAATTTTCATGGGTTCTCAACTATTAGAAATAGATCAAATAATGGCTTGCACTTGCTGCTCATCCGTGAGGGTGTCCAGCAGATTTTAATTCCATAATCATATTTGACATGTACCTTAAATGTTGTTTCATTGATTTGTTAAGGACATTCTTGTAAGTGTCAAATTTGATAGTTAGCTGTCTAAGTTTGGAGATGAAGTTCTTCCAAACTTTTTTTCTCAAAGCAATCCACATGCTATTAGCAGTATGATACTGCTGATATTCATATACCAGATCATCGGTCATAGAACTGATCATGATTCCTTATGCAGTGAAATCTTTCTCTTTTTTATGTATTATAAGCAGCTAAATCATGTCTGAACTGGCCATTGTTAGCATTCCCCTTAACTTCTTTTGGCTCACACATTACATTATTGATGGCCTCCAAAGCATCACTCTCATCGAGTAGATACTGAATTTTTAATTGCCATAGGTTATAATTATCACCATTTAACTTCTTTCCTTTGTTGAGATCAGTAATAATATTCTTAGATACCATGACTAATCACAAAACTATAGAGAGAGACAAAGGTAAATGCAATATCAATTTATGTTATATATATACACACATCATTAGTCATAATTCCAAATTAAATTAACCAAAAAAAACTTCATAAGATATAGATGCAAAAGTTCACTAGGTTCCCAATCAACATCTATATTCAAATGTAGAATTCATGGGGATTTAATTTGAATTATGACAAATATAATTTCAAATAAGAATCCACTTGAATTTTTTCAATCATGAATGCCCATAAACAAAATATTTTCATTATAAACTATTCAATGAAAAATATGTACAAGAACAATAATGAAAACATATGTACAAGAATAAGGAAAAATAATTAATTTACTACCAGTTAAAATGTACCCTTCTAGGGATAGATGTTTAAAATTTTTTATCCATAATCATAGGAGCCATTTCCCTTAAACCAAGGATGGCTTACTGTGGAATACTTAGCATAATACATATTGGGACTCACAGCTAATACAAATGTTTTAGCTTAGTTTTTTAAATGTTTGATTCAAGAAACAAGTAAACTAGCATCTCATAAACTCTAATTTTTTTATTTAAAAAGTCTTTATCATCTAATGTATTGGAAGACATGATACTCACTTTCCCAGAAGCTTTTCAAATTGTCTTGTAGACTTCGTGGCAATGTTTCATGCAAAGCTGAATACTTATTTATATCATTAAGTATATGACCACTATGTGTAATTTCTTGTAGCTTGTTATTAACAATCCTGACATGCTCTACAAGTGTCTGTCCAGGCAACATTCTATAATCGACAAGATTTAATTTTAAACTTCTGAGCCTTTGCCTTGCAGTCTCGCTTCTCAAAGCTATTGGAGTTCTCTTTATGATTGATGATCGAGGGATTCTTTTATCTCTATTTTCTTTTTCATACCTTTTAAGGCTGATTATCCTCCTCAAGCGAGACATAATTCCTTAACATTTAAGGAAAAAAAATTTCATGTCAGGCAAACTAACAAAATCTTAAGCCAAACATTAATTTAATATAGAATGTATAATTATTGCCATAGAAATAGTTTTAGACATACTCATGTCAAAAAAAATATTTAGTTAGTTATTTATTTATGAAATAGAATTTTTTTAGAAGGATTCTTAAATTGTCGTAATAAGAAATATATGTATAGACACAATGATTATGAGAAGGATGGCTAACTTAGATTTAAATTATCCCCTGTTGTGCGTGGCCTTCACTGTTCTGTTTTCTCTTTTGTTTGAGTTGTTTTATCCCTTTTCCAGCATGTGACCAAACTTGGCTTGAAAACATATTCCTGATTTGGGAACGCGAACAACATGGGATTATAGAAGGAATGTTTGTGCCGATTTGGCAGCCAACCATTCTCGAAGAGTTTCTATTTACAAATAATAACGGATAGCATTGAAGGACTGAAATTGTTGCTGGCCTTCACAAAACCCAATCACAACTACTTAAAACTACACCCATAACCAGATAGGCAACCCAATTTGTTCCGAACCACATTTAATATTGGGTTATGGAAAAAACCCGGATCACATTTAATATTGGGTTATGAGAGGCCAGGTTCGGCTTCTTGAGGAAGTTTTCGGTTAAGCGTGAAGAGGCTGAGGAAGTCAACATACGGAAGAAATTCCTCACGTGAGTGGGTGAGGACAGCCCACTTTCATGGCAACTTAAGGAAAGTAGAGAGGAGGGGAAGAAATTCCTCACGTGAGTGGGTGAGGACAGCCCACTTCCGACAAACCACTGTCCCAGGATTCCGATCCAGCGAAGGGAAATGTCTCGCGATTCCATGACGTGAAGTTATCAAGGAGGGGAGGAGAAGCACCTCCATGCACAGTGGTTTTTTCAGGGAGGATCACGTTCAGCGGAAAAGAAAAATTGGATTAAAAATCCATGAGGCAACTAACCGCTGCAGCAATCTGATTGGCGATAGAATAATTTGAAAGCCCAAGTTCTTATCTAGTGAGGAATCCTACAGGTGTTCTCTAATACTCTACTTTCAACTGATCATATCTCCGGTATAAAAAAAATGTAATATGTATATGTTATACGTATCCATATATCATTTTAAAAATTTGGAAGAACATATCTTTCTCAACACTTATCCAAATCTATACTTATCCAAATTTAATGATATAGATACCATTTTAAAATCTTTATCTAGTTATATAGATACTATATATAACTCTTATAGCATAGGGCAAATCAAATTATCTAAAAAATCAACAAAGGAATCATCAATCAGGCTTTGATACCAATGTAGATTTATACAAAAATAAATGTATGGATCGGATTTACTTGATGATTTATGAAGAATTTGAACATAGGTTGTAGTGTTACTCTCTTTCATAATCCGAACTATCCTTCTAGTGTTAGAGTTTGATACTCCTTTTAATTATTCTCTTCGCGTGCCTAGTCCTTATCCTTTCGATATATATACGAAGGAGCATTTGTTTCTATTAGAGAACATTTTTTATATAGATAATTGTATATTGAAAGTTATCTATCATGGGCTTCATGGATAACTCTACATTGGCAGTTATCAATTATGGACATCATACGATTAACATTCATGATAATCCATTTACCACGTCCAAAACTACTTTATGCCAATTCTTTACGTGAGACATTTCTTCTTCCATTACAATCTTAATTTTATCAAAAATGGCTTTTTTTTTCAACTTCTATTACTATTAGTAACGTCTACCTTCTAACTGTGAGCCTTCCCGCTTGTCTTCCCATAATCTATTATAACCTTTTTATTTAAAACTACTTTCTGCCAATTCTATCCGTAACGCTTTCCCCCACTTCCATCCGTAACGCTTTTTCTTTAATTGTATGCCTTCCAGCTTGCATTTCCCTTTAATTGGAAGACCACTGCATTTGATTACACCAATTACTCTATTTTATAATCACCATTGAATCTTGCAATCCTAAACTTATTCATGAAGATGAGTATTTAATTAAGTTCATCCTCAAGCAATGATAAAAGGCTGAAATTTTAAAACCAAAATATCTTTTGTTAATTGAAAAAAAAATGCCTAGCTAAAAAATGCTTTCATATTATTTTTTTATTAAAATAAATTTATTTGAGATAATTTTGATATGATGTGGCATTTCTACCGTGCATCCGGTAGCGGATTTAAGCTCGAAATCTGGTTCCCTGCATCCCGTTTTCTAAAACCGCTTATGATGCCGCTTCCATTCGTCACGCCTCCCTCTTCTCGCTAGCAGCCATTCCAGCTTCCCTTTTCACGCATCAAATATCCTCACCCTCACTGTGCCAATCCCTGCCACCTTGCAAGGGTGATCATCTTCAAGAGTCACACACCCCTCATCAACCTCTGTGTAAGTACCGAACCATGATCGGTTGAAAGTGTAATAATGAGAACAAGCTGAATCTAAGGTCCATATCTCTGTACTTTGCCTATGACCATCTGAACCACCAAGAGATCATCCTCCACCTCCTGGCCTATAACTATACTCACAAATTCAGATCCTTCCTTTTCTCCCTTTTTTTACTTAGGATAGTCCCTTTTAAAATGTCCTATCTCACCACACTTGTAGCACTTAACCTTCCTAGATTTTAACCATCCCCAAGGCTTGCTCTTGTCCCTACTTCTGCCTGACCCTTTCCCAATTAATAGACCCTTCTAGGGAATAGCTTCCTTGGTCATCCTCTTTCTCTACTCATTCGTTCAAAGTACCAAGCCAATATCTTCAAAGAACAATGTCTCTTTCCCATAGAGCAGCGTCGTGACCAATGAGTCATGTGATGTGGGCAATGAAAACAAAAACAAAAGTGCCTTATCTTTCTCCTCCATCTTGATCCCGACATTCAGCAATTCATTGCTCAACTAGTCGAACACCTGGATATGGCCCAGCACATCTCCATCTTCTGACATTCGAAGACTGTAAAGATGCTTCTTCAACATCAACTTGTTGCATATATTCTTTCCTATATAGAGGACTTGCAACTTCGACCAGAGTCCCTTCGGGGTCTTCTCCTCCAGTACTGAATAAAGAACTAAATCTACCAGACATCCTCTAATCGCTGAACATGCTTTCTTCTCCAACGACATCCACTACTTATTTGTCATCCCATCTGGCCTTTCTTCCAAAGCCAGATCTAATCCCTGCTATACAAAAAGGTCTTCTACCCGAACTTTTCACATGGAGAAACTTTTCTTTCCATCAAACTTTTTAAAATCTATTTTTATGCTACTACCTATGGCCAGATCTTAAAAATAGCACAAAAATAAATTTTAAAAAATTAAGAGTTACCTTAAGGAGGCTTTGTTGAAATTATTTCAATTCCTTGAAGATCTCTAAATTACTCCTTCCTAAATCAGGCTCTGATACCAATTGTTGGAGTTTAGTCATCGATGAATAGCAATGAGATCACATTACAAGAAAATTTCATTTTAGCGACACCAAAATGTGTCGCTAATGCGTCGCTAAATCGATTTAGCAACGCATTTGCGATGCATTTTGGTCATCGCTGTAACTTTCATCGCAAACTGCTATCCGTCACAGTTTTGTCGCTAAATAGCAACTCCTAGTAACATAACTAAATGCATCACTATTTTGCGACGAAAATTTCATCGTTGCAATTTAGCGACGCATTTGCGATTATTTTTTGCATCACAATTTAGCGACGCAATGCGTCGCAATTCTACGACTCAAATTGCATCACAATTTAGCGACTCATTTGCGACGATTAATATTGAGTCGCAATATTACGACGCATATTGCAACGCAATGCGCGCAATTCTGCAACCCAAATTGCATTGCAATTTAGCGACTCATTTGCGACGATTAATATTGAGTTGCAATTTAGTGATGCAATAATATGCATCGCAATATTGCAACGAATACTGATGCGTCGCAATTTAGTGACGCAATTTGCATCGCAACATTTTAATTTTATTTTTTAAAAAAATTGCAACGAGAAATTTTTTTGGTTGCAATTTAAAAAAAATAAAATTAAAATTTTACGATGCATTTGCGATGCAAATTTATAGATTTCTTTTTTAAAAAAATTGAAATTAGAAAAAAATTTCTTGTTGCAATTTTTTTAAAAAATAAAAATAAAATTTTGCAATGCATTTGCGACGCAAATTGCGTCGCTAAATTATGACGCATCAATTGCGACCCATATTATTGCGTCGCAAATGCGTCGCAAAATTTTAATTTATTTTTTTAAAATAAATTGCTACCAGAAAAAATTAAAAAAAATTAAATTATTATTCAATTTAGCGATGCAATATGCGTCACAAATTTATGAATTCATTTTTAAAAAAAATTATAACGAAATTTTTTTTGTTAAAAAAATAAACATTATTTAAAACTCTTAATGCAATTTAAATTTATTCAATTGAAACAATATCGCTAACATTCATTACAAAATTTTTGATAATGCATAAAATTTCAATTTATTAATAATGACAAGTTTGGATACACAAAACATAAAAAAAAATACATCAAGAATCCGTACTGTCACGATCATAGAAAGGCTGTGGAGGCTGGAATGAACCCTGCGACATTTGGCAAACCAAATCTTATATCTGACGCATCTGCTTTCTCATGCCTGCCGAACCTCCTGCCGAACCTCCTCCGTAATAGATCTTCGAATATCGTCTAAACATCAGGAGGAATATCACCAGAATAGTGTGAAGTGGAACCGAAAAAATATCTAGAAGCTTTAGCGCCCAGACCGTAGACCCTATGGTCTCGCAGCTGGGCACTAATGAACATGCCAAGATTAGGGAATCCTAATAACATGCCATCAAGGAAATACTCCATATTAAAGAAATTTCCAAAATTAGGGAATCCTAACAACATGCCAAGAGTGCAGCATTGAGACAGTGAGCTCTACACCCAAGACTCATCAAGGAAGGTGGTAGGGAAACATAAGGCAAAGCAGCAGAAGCTAGGATCCAGTTCAACATCTCCATATCTAGTGCCTGATGTTGATCCCATGTTCAGTAGGGAGGGCCCTCACTAAAACCTGTCACCCCACCTTAAGGGCAAGGCGGTTGCACATACTTAGGATACACCACCAGTCAAATGAGGTGCATTCTATTTTGGCATTGCCTACAAGGCAAGTTCCAGCACCAGTAACCTAGGCTATCTGACTCTAGTGGCAGCAATAGCTTCACTGATCTCCTCCATGGAGCAAGCCCCACCTCTCATGAGCCAATCCAATGGCTGCAAGGACAACGATGGATCAAGGCATGGGTGGGTTACTATCAGACCCTACTACTAAACAACAAACTCATCCAAATGCAGCAGGTGGCTATCAGGGACTCGGAAGGCAGAACAAATACCATGGTCAACAAAGTCCGTGTCCAGCAGTCTCACTCCACATTATTGATCCCATGACTGGTTCTTTTTGGCTGGATCTTACCCACTAGGAGTGGTTGGTTTGAGTTTTTCCTATGCCAGCAGTTGGTTCTCAGGGCTGCAATGTCCTCATTTGTTCCCTATCCCCATAGAGTCCTCATCAGCCTCTGCAACACACGCAAATGTTGCTTCTGCATATCCTATGTAAGCTATTACAGTGTGGTTGTATGTGGTACCTATGGTCTCATCTTGTTCTTGTTGTTTCGAAGCCAGGTTCATGTCAGAGTGGGGTTGTTTGCCTTATGTATTGTGTTGTTAACTCATACCAACACACATTATCCCATTCCTTGAGCAATATAGGGAACCATCTTAACACCCTTCTGAAGCCCTAACTCAACGATTTCCCAACTAAGTAACCATTTTCCTACCTAGGTTGCTGAGACCTGAAGATCACAACCAGTGGCTTACAAGCAACTCATTGTACTTAGGTGCCGGACCACCTGGATTTCTAATCCAGCTACGAAAGGTTACTGGGTGCAGTCAAGTACTTGTGGTAGTCAGTTGTGGATCAAGATGGAATTTGACCTATCCCGTTAAAAGGAGAAATGCTTGTGTTTCAATTTAGCAAGACCTTGGCCAAGGCACTTCATGTGAAAGTCACATGATCACTAAAATTGAAATCACTTTATGGATTTGCTATTTAGAGTTGACAGGCTCTTAAGCCATCCTTAGCATTTGGTCAAGAGGATGAATTATACGGTAACTGTTTCTTAGGGTTCTTGGAGTTTGCTCGGCAACTCTTCGACCTATCCGGACGTCGGGTTCCATTGCTAGATGGGCACATCGATTAGTATAGAAAGTTGTTTCTATGCTACCGGCTTAGGTTCGAACCTAGAGAGTCACACGCATAGAAGTTTCCTAGGATGATCTGTTTGCTGATCAACGATTGAGAATCGTATATGATTTAATTAATCAATTTGATTGATTGAATTATCTCAATTGGGTTAAGTACAAGTCAATATTAGAAGGACTAGTCAATTTCAAATATTGATTTGAAATTAGACTTGATTTGGATTTAAATAGATTCAGGACTAGCCAAATTTGATTTGGGCTTGGACCATGATCTATGTGGGTTCAGTCAAATAAATTCAGATCAGATTAAACCATCACCTAAACCCAAACCTCTCGCATAAGGATCTCATATGATGAGATGGCTAAAATCTCATGAGAGATTAAATTCTCATGTAGAATTTAATGCCTAACATTAATTTTCACCGAAATTTAGCCACGACTCTTTGGTTTTCACCGAACGTCGGATTTAGCCACGTCTCTTTGGTTTTCACCGAACGTCGGAATTAAACCAAGGCCGAAAATTAACCAAGCGTTCGGCGTCTCTTTGCTTTTACCAAACGAGGAATTCTTAATGTCAGAATTCAATGTTAAGGCTAAATTGAGACTATAAATAGAGGGCATTCCCTCACCAGAAAAACAGAACAACAATACACGATATGTCGTGGATTGTAATTCTAAAAAGGTTAGAATAAAAAATCCTGGTGATTCTGGTGTTAGCGGAAGCGTGGTGGATCTTAGAGGAAGATTCAAGTGGGAGGATTCAAGATCAGCAAAGCTATTTTTCGCGAGCTAGCACTCCCGAAATCCGATCATTCGGGGCTTCGCGTGGACGATACTAGAGGCCGGACGATTGAACGGCTGCAGAGCAATAAGGATTTACCTAATGTTCTTAAGGTAAGCGATATGATCCCTAGATCTTAAGGCATGCTTCAAGATAAGTAGTATGACTTCATCTTGAAGATCAAGATATGATCTTGATATTTTTATTTATATGCATATTTTGGATCAATCGATCCTATATACAAGGCAAAGATATGATCTTGATGCATGTTAGATAGATTAGTATGTAATCTTTAAAATTTCGCATTGATAATTGTTATCAATTTTTAAAATATGCATGCCTCGGGATTGTTTCTCCCTACAAATGGTATCAGAGCGATGGTTTCGTATTGATCTAATTTATTGCATGTAAATTAATGCTCCTATTAATTGTGTAATCAAGGCTAAAACAAATCTCAGGTCTATTCGGTCACAGATGGATTGAAAATCCAAATTACCCATTCAACGAGGTATTCTGTGACATATTGCCGTGATAATTTAAATTGATCTTTGGCTTCAAACACTGATTACACACACTCTCAAAATATGTTTTATATTTGATACATGTTGATGTTATATAAAACATGATATTTGCATGTTTAGTATAAAACATAGATATGATATATGATGGCATGATGTCTATGTTATGAAACATACAAATATTTATGAGAGTCTAATTTGAATGTCAAATGTTAATTCATAATCTCTTTAGATATGATCTAAATATAGGAATTATGAGTAGTAACATAATACATATGATGCTTGATTGAAATATATGACATGTAAACATGAAATATATTTAATCCTTTGGGTTAGCTAAATCGGGTCCATAAAGGGTTAGACCCTAAGGTTTAAATCAACTGGACTGTAAGAGTATTTGATCAAATCTAATTAGATTAGGTTAAGAATGCTCTAAATCAAACAATAGTTGTAGTTGATCATGTCCTTCTCTTTGATTAAACCAAATGGAAGTAGATTAGGCTCCGTGGTTGAGCATGAATCTCTTAGATGGTCAAATCAGAATTGGTTAACCATATGATGTCAAGGTGGGTTGGCAAGTTGCTCTAGGATCAACGATCGAATGGTTTTTAATTGGGAGCTACTCGTATTGATGCGTCTTTAACGAGTTAATGGCATATCCCTCCCATCGATCTCACTCACCTGGTCAATGTGGTGAACCATTTATGATTCAGATCATTTACCTGATTCGGGTTGACCCATGCCTGTAAGGAAATCAGTCTGACTGATTTAGGTGCCACTTAACCTGACTTAATCTTGTTTCATTCTACCGATTTCATAGATTCAGTGGGAGAACTTGATTAGTCAATTTATCTTCATATTATTAAAATCCTCTAAAATTATTAGGTCCTTAAAATGAAATAGTTATATGATAACTAGATCATAGCCTCCCATTAAGGTGGGTGATAATGAGTCCGATGTCTTGATAATCATTGGAGGCACTCCATGCCTGGTGCTTGTCAACCATCGGAATTATCATTCATTATATGATAAGTCAGCGTAACTATTAAATAAACAGTCAGGTGAGCCGAGCTTCACTCGGGCTTGGTTGTCTATTGATAGGTTACACTGATTATATCATTTAATGGTTGGACCTAACCAGAACTTTCAGTGGAGGCACTTCATGCCTGCTGAAGAGGTATATGGGGCAAAACTGAACACTAAGAATTGTTTGGGGAAACAATTGGTTTTAAACCTACTCTTAGATGCATATGGGTTAGCCAAGCTTCACTTGGGCCTGTATGTAGTTTATGTAGATCTTAGTGCCCGCTAAAGAATTAAGAATAATTCTTCGAATTGGGTGTAGAGGCTGCCAATTTGAACAAAATAGTGGAAGAATCTTTAGACTAAAGTCCAAGTCTTTAGACTGAATCAATTTATATACTAATAAACTTTAGTTTTTCCTTATGCAGAACATGGCCACTAATTTATCATTAAGGTCCCTATTGGATAGTGACAAGTTGAATGGTTCCAATTTCAATAGCTGGTTCAGAAAACTTAAGATCGTCCTTGAGCATGAGAGGATTCTATATATTCTGAATAATCCTGCACCAAAGATACCTGATGCAAACACCCAAAGTTCTGAGAGAGACACTTATCAGAAGTGGCTCAATGATAGAACTAGCGTGCGTTGTATCATGCTAGCAGCAATGAACGATGAATTCGGTCGCCGGTTCGAGAATGCTCAGCCAGAAGAAATCATTCAAGCGTTGAATGAATCTTTCGGCACACCCGACGATGTTGAAAGGCACAAGACTAGTTGTGCAATTTTCAATGCTCGAATGAGGGATGGATCTCCTGTCACTGATCATGTATTGTATATGATCGAGAAGATAGAACTCCTAAGCAAGCTCGGCTTTCCCTTACATGAGCAGTTGGGAAAAGATGCGATCCTGAATTCCTTGCCTCCATCCTTCCGACCTTTCCTTACTCATTTTCGAATGACAAAGCCTGCAGTCAACTACCACGGTTTGTTGGGGTTGTTACAGAACTTTGAGAAGGATAACCAGCTCTCTAAGGGTTTGGTTAATGTGGTTGAAGGATCTAAGGTAGGGCGTAAACCCTTTGGGAAAGGGAAGAAGAAAAAGAATAATAAAAAGGTGCAACATGCTAGGACATCTATAAGGGTCAGATGCAGAAGAAGAAAGTTGATAAAAGTCAAGCTGAATGCTTTCACTGCAAGATGCAAGGGCACTGGAAGAGGAACTGTCCTCTTTACATTGCCACACTTGATCAAAACAGGCCAAAGAAGAAAAAGGAGCAAGATGTTGCTCAACAAGGTATTTATATGATAACACCTTGTAATTTTTCTGTATATGATAATCAGACCTGGGTATTGGATACCGGGAGTCCTTTTAACATTTGCAATTCATTGCAGGGACTACAGGTCACCAGAAGATTTGAGGACAATGAAAGATTCCTTAATGTCGGCGATGGAAGATTAGTTCCAGTTCTGGCATTAGGAGTTCTTGAAATAGTTTTCAATAGAAATGTCATTATACTAAATGATTGTCATTTTTGCCCAACGTTCTTGTTGAACGTAATTTCTGTAGGCCTTCTGGCCAAAAGTCATTATGAAATTTCAATAAAGGATGTTACTTTGAATATCATTATGAATGGAGTCACTATAATGACTGGGCATTTATCTAATGGCATTTATATATTATCACAACCTGTGAATGTAGTGTACAATTCAAGTAAGCGCCCTAGAACAACTGATGTCACAGACATTTATCTTTGGCACCATCGGTTGGGTCATATCAATAAGAACATATTAAACAGGTTAACTCAGGAGGGCATCCTTCGAATTGATGATTGTGAATCATTAACTACCTATGAATCCTGTCTGCTTGGTAAAATAACCAAGTCATCTTTTACTGGAAAAGGTGAAAGAGCCAAAGAGCTATTGGGTCTAGTACATACTGATGTATGTAAACCAATGAGCACTTGTGCCAAGGGTGGATACTACTACTTCATTACTTTTACAGACGACCTTTCTAGGTTTGGTTATGTCTATCTTATGAGACATAAATTTGAGTCGTTTGAAATATTCAAACTATATCATAAAGAAGTAGAAAAACAAACAGGAAAATGTATTAAGACCCTTCGATCAGATCGAGGAGGCGAATATCTTTCCAATGAATTTGTGACATATTTAAGAGAGAATGAGATTCTCTCCCAATGGACTCCTCCTGGAACACCGCAGCATAACGGTGTGTCGGAAAGAAGGAATCGAACTCTGTTAGACATGGTTCGGTCCATGATGGGTTTTGTGAGCTTGCCAATATCATTTTGGGGATACGTATTAGAATCAGCTTGTCATATTCTTAATAAGGTTCCAAGTAAGTCTGTTTCTAAAACTCCACATGAGATGTGGTATGGACATAAACCGGTTATTACCTATCTGAGAGTCTGGGGGTGTCCGGCTTATGTGAAACATGCAAAATCAGACAAACTTGAACCCAAATCTGACAAATATTTTTTTATCGGCTATCCGAAAGAGACCAAAGGATATTACTTCTACAATACTGAAGAACAAAAGTTGTTCATTAGTAATAGAGCAGTTTTTCTTAAAAATGAGTTCCTTAGTGAAGGAACAAATAGCTCTAATCTTGAACTTGAGGAAGTTCATCAAGTAGAAGAAACAACACAAACCAGTGAACCCTTAGAATCTGAGTTGATTAGATCAAACTCAAAACCCATTTTAGATGCACCATTAAGGCGATCTGGTAGAGTACCACATCAACCGGATAGATACTTAGGTTTCTTGGTCCAGAATGATGATCCTATTGAACTCGATGAAAACAACGAGGATCCGATCACCTATATGGATGCTATGCAAAGGACTGACTCTAATAAATGGCTTGAGGCCATGAAATCCGAACTTGACTCCATGAAGGACAATAATGTATGGACATTAGTTGACCCACCCGAAGGGATAAAACCCATAGGGTGTAAGTGAGTTTTCAAGAGGAAAAGAGGCGCAGACGGAAAGGTTGAGACCTATAAAGCACATCTGGTTGTTAAGGGGTATCGTCAACATTATGGTATTGACTATGACGAAATGTTTTCTCCTGTGGCAATGCTGAAATCCATTCGGATTATGCTAGCTATAGCAGCACACTTCGATTATGAGATTTGGCAGATGGATGTTAAAACTGCTTTTCTAAATAGTGATTTAGAAGAACAGGTGTATATAATACAGCCTGAAGGTTTTATATCTGAAGATGAGTCTAAAGTGTGCAGGCTACAGAAGTCTATTTATGGACTTAAGCAAGCATCTAGGAGTTGGAACATACGATTTGATAAAGTGATCAAATCTTATGGCTTTATTAAAAATAAAGAAGAACCTTGCATTTATAAATGGGCTAACGATTCTGTTATTATATTTCTTGTATTATATGTGGATGATATTCTCTTAATCGGGAATAATGTCCCTGCATTACAAGGAATAAAGACATGGTTATCATCATAATTCTCCATGAAAGATCTGGAAGAAGCATCATACATCCTAGGGATGAAGATCTATAGAGATAGATCTAAGAGGATGCTTGGTTTATCCCAATCTACGTACATTGACACCGTGCTAAAAAGGTTTAGCATGGAGAATTCCAAGAAAGGCTATCTTCTGATAGGCCATGGAATTCATCTTTCTAAGAAGGATTGTCGACAACTCCTAATGAAAGAGAACGTATGAGTCGAATTCCATATACTTCGACAGTGGGATCGATTATGTACACCATGACATGTACAAGACCAGATGTGGCATACTCACTAGGAGTAGTGAGTAGATACCAATCTGATCCAGGAGAAAAACACTGGCAAGTTGTTAAAACAATCCTTAAGTATTTGAGAAATACTAAGGACCAGTGGTTAGTCTATGGAGAGTCGATTTGAAACTTGTTGGATATACTGATTCCAGTTTTCAATCAGATCATGATGATAGCAAAAGTGTATCGGGTTTCGTTTTATCCTGAATGGTGGAGCTGTTTGCTGGAAAAGTTCCAAGCAACATATAGTGGCAAATTCGATGTGCGAGGCAGAATACATCGCTGCATCAGATGCTGCGAAAGAAGCTGTGTGGCTACGAAAGTTCATCTCCGAGCTTGGACTGACACCTTCCACAGATGGACCAGTCCTGTTGTACAGTGACAGCACTGGTGCCATAGCTCAAGCAAAGGAACCACGAGCACATCAGCGTACCAAGCACATACTGCGCCGGTTTCATCTTATTCGAGAGATTGTAGACCGAGGTGATATAAATCTTCAGAAGATTGATGGAAAGGAAAACCTAGGTGACCCATTTACTAAAGCACTCAGCATCAAGGAGTTTGACAACTATAAGTTGAAGATGGGTATTAGATACTATAATGAGTGGCTTTAGGCTAAGTAGGAGTTTGTTGGGAATTGTATCCTAAAGCCAATCATTTGATGATTGTGCTAATGTAAATTGTATATAAATTGATATATTAATAAAAGTTATTTGGCAGTTTATTCATTACAAGAACATCTTCTTAATACTCCTGATTGTAATGAAGCCCTCAGGATCTTCCTTCACGAGAAAGGAGGATTTATCTTTGAAGGTCCTCAAAAAGGTTCGCGACCATATGATATACTATGACAGGCCATAGTACTATCAATTATAGGACGTTGTATATCATATTTGTTGGTTGTCCTCTTAACCAAGGAGTGTAGAGACACTGGTATGACATACAGGTGAAAGTGTAGGAGTACATTTCACCGAACGTGACTCATTTCCAGATACTCTAATGTCAAGAGTTAATCCGAGAAGATATAGGTATAAGTATCCTTCAGACCTGAAGATCACAATCAGTGGCTTACAAGCAACTCATTGTACTTAGGTGCCGAACCACCTGGATTTCTAATCCAGCTACGAAAGGTTACTGGGTGCAGTCAAGTACTTGTGGTAGTCAGTTGTGGATCCAGATGGAATTTGACCTATCCCGTTAAAAGAGAAATGCTTGTGTTTCAATTTAGCAAGACCTTGGCCAAGGCACTTCATGTGAAAGTCATATGATCACTAAAATTGAAATCACTTTATGGATTTGCTATTTAGAGTTGACAGGCTCTTAAGCCATCCTTAGCATTTGTGGTCAAGAGGATGAATTATACGGTAACTGTTTCTTAGGGTTCTTGGAGTTTGCTCGGCAACTCTTCGACTTATCCGAACATCGGGTTCCATTGCTAGATGGGCACATCGATTAGTATAGAAAGTTGTTTCTATGCTACCGGCTTAGGTTCGAACCTAGAGAGTCACACGCATAGAAGTTTCCTAGGATGATATGTTTGCTGATCAACGATTGAGAATCGTATATGATTTAATTAATCAATTTGATTGATTGAATTATCTCAATTGGGTTTAAGTCTATTAGAAAGACTAGTCAATTTCAAATATTGATTTGAAATTAGACTTGATTTGGATTTAAATAGATTCAGAACTAGCCAAATTTGATTTGGGCTTGGACCATGATCTATGTGGGTTTAGTCAAATAAATTCAAATCAGATTAAACCATCACCTAAACCCAAACCTCTCGCATAAGGATCTCATATGATGAGATGGATAAAATCTCATGAGAGATTAAATTCTCGTGTAGAATTTAATGCCTAACATTAATTTTCACCGAACGTCGGATTTAGCCACGACTCTTTGGTTTTCACCGGATTTAGCCATGTCTCTTTGGTTTTCATCGAACGTCGAAATTAAACCAAACGCCGCGTCTCCTTGGTTTTCACCGAGCATCGAATTAACCAAGCGTCACGCCTTCGGCGTCTCTTCGCTTTTACCAAACAACGGAATTCTTAATGTCAGAATTCAATGTTAAGGCTAAATTGAGACTATAAATAGAGGGCATTCCTCACCAAAAAATATAGAACAACAATACACGATATGTCGTGGATTGTAATTCTAAAAAGGTTAAAATAAAAAATTCTGGTGATTCTGGTGTTAGTGAAAGCGTGGTGGATCTTAGAGGAAGATTCAAGTGGGAGGATTCAAGATCAGCAAAGCTCTTTTTTCATGAGCCAGCACTCCGGAAATCCGATCATTCGGTGCTTCACGTGGATGATACTAGAGGCCGGACGATTGAACGGCTGCAGAGCAATAAGGATTTACCTACTGTTCTTAAGGTAAGCGATTTGATCCCTAGATCTTAAGGCAGGCTTCAAGATAAGTAGTATGACTAGTCATCTTGAAGATCAAGATATGATCTTGATATTTTTATTTATATGCATATTTTGGATCAATCGATCTATATACAAGGCAAAGATATGATCTTGATGCATGTTAGATAGATTAGTATGTAATCTTTAAAATTCCGCATTGATAATTGTTATCAAAATTTTAAAATATGCATGCCTCGGGGATTGTTTCTCCCTACACCATGGAACATCATGATAGATCTAAAGCTGCTCAAGTGGTCATCGGGATCGGTGGATCCATGGTACGGCTTGATGGTAGGGAGCTTAACATGAGGGGGAATCACTTCCCTCATGATCCTCTCAGAGAAGGGGATGCCCTGCTCCACCTTCAGTTGGGACGAAGGAGCTTGCCTGACGGCGTCTAACACTGACGCCATTCTCGACGCA
This sequence comes from Calamus simplicifolius, assembly GCA_900491605.1. Lineage (NCBI taxonomy): Eukaryota > Viridiplantae > Streptophyta > Magnoliopsida > Arecales > Arecaceae > Calamus > Calamus simplicifolius. Next base: position 347,263 of record UESW01001743.1, on the reverse strand, counting down.
TCTTCTGCATCTGCTGCCTGATCCCTTCATCCAGAGTGGTAGGAGATATCGGGTGATGGGAGGATAGCTGCGGTGTTGAATCCTGGAAGATGCCAGGGAGAGGGAACGAACTTGCCTAGATCTGAGCAGGCTCTTCCCTCCAGCTCGCTATGGTGCTAGCTTCGCTTTTGTGGACTGGTGATGATAATTCGCTGCTTCCGGCGGATTGGAGGAAGAGATCGCTGGCAGAGCAGGGGCAGCGGCCTCTTCATGAAGCTGAGGAGCAGGGATGACAGGGCCAGGAGTTGATTGGAGGCCCTGGACCAACTGGGTCAATGTTTGAACCTGCTGGACCAGCGCGGCAAACTGGTCCAGTGTTACCGTCGTCGCCGGTGGTGAGGGAGTTTCAGCTGGCGATGGGAGTGGAGGTACTGCACCGCTTATCGAATCAGGCCTTTGAGAGGCGACCTGATCTTGAGCTTCAGATGTAGCTCTTCTTCGATTGGCCATTAGAGGATGCTTCCTCTGGTTCTTTGAGTCTTGTCTCCTAGATCATAAGTTTATGGGACTTGAGGCCCTTCCTCTAGCGCCAATATGTTGCCACGAAAATTCATTCATTCTCCAACTCAAGTGCGCTTCCAGCTCCTGATCCGGATGCCGATCTTGTCGCCTCGGGGTGGAACCTGCAAGACAGTCCGCACGCAGAGGGTGCTGTTGGGGGTTGCCCTCTACGGAGGACCCTCCGACGCCCATGTCAGTGGAGATTCACAGCAAGCAGATGTGAGGAGAAGACTCTCACAGAAGAGCTCCTATAGGCGGGTGTTCTCTCGAGAGCTCCGAGTTCAGATGGAGCTGTCCTCAGTATGATAATGAGTAAAGATCAGTGAGTGTTCAAGCATGCGTACCTGAGAGGTTGGAGGGCAGTGGTATTTATAGGGTATCACCTGATTCCTTGGGTGCGTCATGAGGGGAGGTCTGAAAGTCGTTATGATCAGAAACGGATTCGAATCAAGTTTGTTATGAGGTCAGTAGGATCTGTATCTTGTCAGTTAGAGGATTGACGGCTGGGAGAGCTAGTTGATGCCTTGAGATTCAGCGATTGTGTAGGTTCTAGGCCACTCCTATAGGTCCTAGGCCACTCCTGGGCATGATTCCTCATTTGGAATCTTATTCAGTCATAGTGAATTCGCACTCTCCCGCACCGGATTCCGCAGAGGATTCGAGCGCCTCGGCCCGGCTGAGGCGAGGGGCAATTTGGTTTTCTAAAGTATAGAACAGCTTGGTCTGTAGAGGTGTGGGGATGGCTCGGATTGCTGAGGTATAAGATGGCTCGGGTTATCGAGGTATGAGAATGGCTCGGGTTGCCGAGGTATGGATGGCTCGGGTTATCGAGGTATGGGAATGGCTCGGGTTACCGAGGTATGAGAATGGCTTGGGTTGCCGAGGTATGGATGGCTCGGGTTACCAAGTATGGGAATGGCTCGGGCTACCGAGGTATGGATGGCTTGGGTCGCCGAGGTAAGGATGGCTCGGGTTACCGAGGTATGGGAATGACTCGGGCTATCGAGGTATGGATGGCTTGGGTCGCCGAGGTATGAGAATGGCTCGGGCTACCGAGGTACAAGAATGGTTGGGGTTGTCGGGACGACCTGAGGCCGTTGAGGGCGATTGGGCTTCGCTGCATAGTGGGTTTGACAGCTGACCGAAAGGACGTTGGAATTGGACAATTGTCAATGTGTGCGGTCATTAATGCAATGACAATTTTACCCCTCATCAAGATTAATGCGCAATAATATAAACGAAACAAAGTTGTTGCCCTTTTTTTTCTAACTTTTTTTTTGCCTTTCTCTTTTCCTTGGACAAATGGGAGGATCCTCTGCTAACTAGAGTCTAGAACCTAGTGTCTGGCATGCAATCGTACTTCAACAGACACGCAGAGACGAAGAAGATGGATAAACTGGGGTAATATATGCTGCCTTGAACAATGAGGGAGACAAGGAAAGTTATAACTTAGTGTAAACAATGCCCCTAACATCATGCCCCTCACATCACATCCATCAGATGACAAAATAATACCTCAAGCACTTTACAAAGCAAAGTTCAAAAAGTCTTTCAATTTTAAGAACTCATCATCGATCCAACTTCTGATCTCCACATCAACGATGAAACTTTCTTGAACATGACAAAAATCCTCTTCATCTTATCTTGAAACCTATTGAAACCTCTTTTGTGCGGGCATACAAGTGTGCCATAGTATAAAATAGAAAGGGAGGCTGATGGATAAATTGACATGTCAAAGATTGATAGAAGATAAACTACACATACTTCTAGAATAAATTCAACTCAAATTGGATTGATTGATGTGTATAAAGAAAGAAAGAAAGAAAAACTACTTTTTAACTACTAAGATATATATATATATATATATATATATATGTTAATCTAAGGATAACATGCGTGGCTTCCTCACACTATTTTTTTTTTTTAATTGGATGTAAGTCCTCCATTCTATCATGTTTGAGGGATGGCGTCTTCAATCCCTATGCCATCTTTCACATTCCATGATTCACAACCATTGCATAAGTCCACTATCATAGAGAACATCGACAAACCTTGGGTCAATTAACTTTATTTGGTTGGTTGGTCTAATGATGACTAACATATGCATCAATGTCAATCATTTAATCCGTAGATGTATAGCTGCTTTCTATTTCTCACTTTTCCACCCAAATTAGGCACCATATAGTATCAATCTTGATTGTCCACGCAGCAATTTTTTGTTGGCAAAACTATGGAGCAAATAACGCCCCTCGCATCTTATTAAATGGTTATCGGAAGGGTGATAGAATGTATCCAACTCATTTATATTGACCAAATAAGAGGTTATTTGTCTTGGAAGTTATGACTAATATTTTCGGTTTGTCATAATAACCTTTTCTTTCTAAGTTATTAAAGTTGGATTAATTAATTGCAACGTTACATGCCAGGGATCACTTAAGACCTCATATATGACCTTTATATTGCTAGAGGAAACCAACCCGTGGAGTGAATGCAAGGTGCATCCATCACTGATTTCCAAGATTCATACTTATTCTTGATGCATGATCTTTATCCACTTCAAATCGATGATGATTTAGTGGAAGACCACTGCATTTGATTGCACCAATTACTCTATTTTATAATCACCATTGAATCTTGCAATCCTAATTAAGTTATTCATGAAGATGAGTATTTAATCAAGTTCATCCTCAAGCAATGATACAAGGCTGAAATTTTAAAACCAAAATATCTTTCGTTAATTGGAAAAAAAAAAAAGCCTAGCTAAAAAATGCTTTCATATTATTTTTCTATTAATATAAATTTATTTGAGATAATTTTGATATGATGTGGCATTTCTACCGTGCATCCGGTAGCGGATTTAAGCTCGAAATCCATGGTTCCCTGCATCCCGTTTTCTAAAACCGCTTATGATGCCGCTTCCATTCGTAACGCCTCCCTCTTCTCGCTAGCAGCCATTCCAGCTTCCCTTTCCACGCATCGGTCTTGTCAAAAACCATGGTTTGTCGAAAACCGCTTATTGCGAGAAATAGAATTGGGGAATGCCAATGATTTGTCACTTGCAAAATAGTATAAATAGAATAAATGCTATTAGATGATTGTATTAACTCGATTCTCGCTCCTATTTAACATAGAAGTGAAGTATAACAGGATAAGTTTAGAAGCTAAGTTGCTTGCTATTCCTTGTTAAGATAAGTTACAAATTACTCTATTTCTAATTGATATCTAAATTTAAATTTTTGATCTGATTGAAATATATATTTGTAAATACCATCTTTCTTCATATTTATAATACTTTAGTCATGGCCACAGATGATGAAAATCATTCAAAACTTGTAGCAACTTTTATTCAATTTTAAAAATCATTAAAAATTTCTTTCAATTCGTAGCAACTCTTTGCCGGCCTTACAATTTCAAAAACTAACTCTTCCATTTTTTTTACTTGTCCTCCTTTTGGTTAACATTAAAGCATTGCTGATTAAAGGCCAAAATCATTTAGCTTAGTTGACTAAAGATTAATAACTTAGCTCTGGCCCGAAGGAATTATTAAGTTTTCAAACCAACAATTTTATTTTATTTTTTCTGAAGCCAGCAAAAACCAAAAACAACTTGGTTCTAGCGATTGGCAACTCACTCCCTGATGCTTAAACATAAAAATAAAAAAACCCAAAAAATACATTATTATATAAATAAAATCTAATCAATCAGTCAACCATCCAAACGACAAAATGAAAAGGCACACAATTTTTTCATGTGGTCAAGCTTGTGTTAGGTAAAATGAAAGACAAAACATGGGCAGAAAAAACTCTGCATTTCCCATGGTGAAGTTCAATTTAGGTGCAAGATGATTTCAAGTGATTCACATCTTTACCCTTGGGAGGGCAAAAACAACTAGAAAAATATTACTTCTTTTGTTCATGCAAACAATAATTGAGCATTACAGAAAAATTTCCCTTCTCTTTTCATTTCTTTCTTAAATGCTATCAAAATAACAAAATAATGTCTGATTGATGCAAAATTTCCCAGGGCAAGTCACCCCTTGTTTATTACACCTTGGTTTATTACAGCCTTGTACACACTCAAGAACATACATAAATATGTACAGAAAGAATAGACTGATATTGTACATAAAAAATTTCAGACCCATCTAAACCAAAGTTCTTAATCTTGTCAACATAATTTGCACGCCTTCAAGTTTTTGACAAAGTTTTTTCATGTCTGCAACATATCCAGAAGCATCTGAACAGATCGGTTCTGAGATGACGTGGTCTTGGATTACTATGGTGCACGTTGAGTAGCATATCAAATTTTGATAATCCATTGTAGATTTATACAAGAATAAATGTATGGATCAGATTTACTTACCTTGATGATTCCACGAAGAATTTGAACACTAGGTTGTGGTGTTACCCTCTTTCACAATCAAAACTATACTTCTGGTATTAGATTCTGATACTCTTTTTAATTTTTCTCTTCGCGCACCTCAGCCCTTATCCTTTCGATATATATATATATATATATATATGTATATGAAGGAGCATTTGTTTCTCCATCGGAGAATGTTTTCCATATAGATAACTGCACACCGAAAGTTATTTATCATGGGCTTCATGGATAATTGCACATTGGCATTTATCAATCATGGGCATTACACATCACATAGATCAACATTTCCCACTCGCACATGCAGGGTAAGACCTTCATTGCAAAAGAAAAATGAAAGAAAGAAAAATGCAATAGAAATCTAAACATTAATTTCATACTGATAGTTGGATAGTGCAACCTAGCGAGTATACCTGCACTTGGGAGCTTATAGTACATGCATCTGTTAGGAATGTCATAGTAGCTCAACCCTATAAAAAATTATATAATTAATTAGTTTTAACTCGATATACCCTAGACTCGTTCCTTTTATCAAAACATCTCTAATCCATCAAAGAACATGTTAAAATAATGTAATTATGTATCCATAATCAAGTCCTAGCTTTTCTTAAGTGACAAGATTGGCCGGCCAATGAATACATCAAACATAGTCTTCCATTTCTACTCAAAATTTTGCAATTCATAATTTGTCGCTTATCTAGACATGTTCCATAAATTGAATTATGTAATCATAGGTAACATGCTAAGATAGTAAGACACTAAATACAAATGCCAAATAATAGCAAAAAGTATAAGGATTATTGTGAAGTTTTAATTTAACCTCAACCGGTCTCACACAATGGAGAAGCATGGATCTATTCTCCCACTATCTTATTGGTCAAATTAGCACACATGGTATGAATCATGTGTTATAGTATTTGTAAATTTTTTTTATATCTAATAAAACACTGTACAGATCTTAGTTCAATCACTTTTAAGCGCCTAATTTGAATTTGAATTCTCTAAGTGCTCTCATTCAGCAGGCAATCACTGAGAATTCATATTTGGCTTTCACAGGTTATTTGAAAATGGGCTATTCAAATCGATATATATATATATGTTTACAATCTTATCTCATTCTCTCTATGAGGTGATATACCTAACATTACGTCTCATCTCTACTCGCTATCCGAGCGCTAGAGGTGATTGCTTGTGTGAGTAAGTCAATCTTTGAACCTGTGCGACATTACTTTGTTGAACTTCTAACCAAAAATATGATGTGTATACATATATATCTTGATAAAGAACATAATATTCATTTGCATTTATCATAAAAAAATACAATATATGTGCTCAACAAAATAATTTATTTCTACGCAATCCAAGAGAATCTATATGTGCCATAAAAATATCTCTTGGAATTGGCTTTGTCAAGGGATCTGCCACCATTCAATGCATAGAGATATATTGTACAATCACCTTTCTTTTACTAATGATGTCTCTAATATAGTTGTATCTGGTATCAATGTGTTTGGTTCTACTATGATATTTGGAGTCTTTAGTAAAAGCAATCGCTACTTGATTATCACAATAAATAGTGATTGGTGCAATACCATCACTTTGAACTTCCAAATTATCAAAAAATCTTCTTAACCAAATAGCTTCCTGTACAACAGCTAAACATGCAATAAATTCAGCTTCCATAGTTGACGGTGCTATGCATATTTGCTTCTTATTACACCAAGATATGGTACCTTTATTAAGTAAAAAGGCATAACCATATGTAGATTTTTATTGATCGAGGTCTCCTCCCCAATCAGCATCTGAATATCCAACAAGACGCAAATTCGATCCTTGATAACATAGGCAATAATCCATAGATTCTTTTAAATATCTCAAAATTCTTTTGATAGCTTTCAATGTTCTGGACCATGATTTGATTGATATCGACTAACTAGTCCAACAACAAAACATATATCCGGATGGGTGCACATCATAGCATACATTAAACTTCCAACAACACTTGTATATGGTATAGTAAAAATTTGCTTTTATTCTTGTAGATTCTTAGGACACATATTTTGACTCAAAGCTTTGCCCTTTGATATAGGAGTATCCATGGGTTTGCAACTACTCATATTAAAATATTCTAGAATCTTTTGGATATAATTCTCTTGTGATAGAGCCAAAAGTTTCTTTGAACGTTCTCTTTTAATTTTTACTCCCAATATGTAATTAGATGTACTAATATAGCTAGAATTAAGCGAATAGAGGTAAACCTAATAACAGATGAAAAAGTTTCCTCATAGTCTATACCCTCCTATTGGGTATAACCTTTCGCTACCAGACGAGCTTTATATCTATCAATAGAACCATCCGCCTTACGCTTTATTTTAAGAACCCATTTGTTCCCAATAGCTTTGCAGCCTGGCGATAAATCAATCAAATTCCAAACTTGGTTTAGTCTCATAGAATCCATTTCCTCTTCCAATGCTACTTTTCACTTTTCTTTAGCAGAACACTCAAGTGCCTCATTGACAGTTGTAGGTTTATCATCATCTTGGGGAGTAACTATATAAGCCTCTTTTTCAATTTGAAAATATTTTCTAGGAGTTTTGGAATGAATACTCCTTCATAATTGAGAATCATTGCTTTCACCTATCAAAATTGGTTCGAATTCAGTCTCAACTCTCTCACTCAATTGAGATGGTTGAAGCAATTCCTTGTTACTCTTACTTTCAAGAATAGGATTAAGTACAACTTCTTAAGTATCAACCATCGAATGACTTGTACCAACCTCTTCTTTCTCATCCATCTCATATAAATAAGATTCTTTGTCCATATCATCCATTTTAGAAAATTGATCTTCAAGAAAAGTGGCATCTCGAGACTCAATTTCAGTAAACCTTTCATCAAAATCCTCATCAATAAATACATATCCTTTTGAGTTTTCAGAGTATCGTATAAAAATACATTTCCTTTCCCTAGGTCCTATTTTACCATATTTGTGAGAAGTCTCAAGAATGTAAGTTGTACATCCCCAGGGATGCAACTGACTCAAATCAGGTTTCCTACCTGTCAATAACTCATAAGGTATGAAGGATACTAATTTAGAAGGTACTCGATTAAGTATGTATGCTGCAGTTAATAAAGCATCTTCTTAATATTGTATTGGGAGATTAGCTTGTGCCATCATAGATGTTCACGTAAAATAATCTACAAGTGCACAAAATCGTAACAAGTAGGAAAGTATTTTTAGAAAATAGATGTCGAACCCACAGAGATTAATTATATTATTGAATATCAAAATTAACTAAATTAATTACTATTTAAAAAATTAAATATAAAGGAATATTCTATTATCTAAATTAAATAAAACTACTTAATCTAAAATTAACAAAGCGTAAAAATCTAAACGTGTAAAAAAATGATAAGAATAGATTTAGAGTGATTGATTTTATCTAATAAATCTCACACAATTTATTTTTTAATTATTAAATTCTAATAATCTCATATTGATGATTTAAAATTCTTTAATTATCCAATATCTTCTCTCGAACGATATCAAAAAAATCTCCAACTAACAACTCAATATCTCTATGTGAATTGAATTAATTGGAGACTCATTACGCACTTTGGATTTTCTAAAAATCACATTAATTATGGTAAAGCATCTCTACCTTCACTCAACTAATGGTGTTAATTAATTCTAAAACTAAAATAACAAATCACCTCTCAATCTCCTTGTAATTCAATTGATCAAAAAATAAATTGTAAGCGTTAATCATAAGAATTAAATACTCATTCATGGAAATATTAAAAATAAAATAACTCATAAAATAAATTGTATGTTCCTTGCCAATGATCTAGAAAAGAAAATTTAGCTCATAATAAAATTAAAAAGAAAACTAATAAAATTTATATTTTTTATTGAAAGCAATTAATAAACCTATAGCTCTTGCCTCTGTTCTTCGTATTTGAAAAACTCTAAAAGTCTTCATCTATTAAAGACTCGCGGCCTTCTTTTTATAGTTGAAAAAATTGCTGCTCATGCCGCGTTGAATACCACCGCCTAAGAGTCTTTTTCCCCGATGAATTACTGCATTTCTGCCAAGCTGGCTGGTCCCATGTTAAAAATGCGTGAAGGAGTCCCGCTTGCCACCGCGTTAAATCCCTTGGATAATACCCACTGCCAGGCTTTCATCATCACTGGAGTCCCTTTCACGTACTTGCATCACGCGTCAATGTCCTCCCAAACCAGCAAATGAAGGAGTCTGTTTCATGTTGAAAACGCATGGGGATGTCTTCAGTCAATGCGTGGAGTCCCTTGATCGCTGCTAGCTCTTGGAATCAAGCCACCGCGTTAAATTCGTTGCCACCGTGTTAGAGTCCGCTACCAGCCTAAATCGAAAACGTCTTCACGTATTCCGTCCACATCACCACGTGAACCCCCCTCCTTCTCTTCTGCTACGATATTCGCAGCAGGCTTTGCTCGTATCAGAGAAACCGTTCTGAGTAGGCTTCCTGATGATGTCTCTTATAATCTTGTAAGAATTAATGTAGACCATTTTGGATTCGGGCATCTGGGTTTTCGCGAAACTGACCAGAGACTTTAGGTGGTTATTGAAGAGAAGAGCAGCTTTGTTCATGGCCTCGACGCAACTTCCATTGGTCATACATGAATTTGACCTCACCACCGGCACGCACCCCCATGGTTTGAATAGAGAAGAGCAAGAATTTTCTTGCTTCGAGATCGTAGAGCATCTTGAGCTGGCCTGACAGGTTAGAGATGTGAACTTTGGTGAATTATTGCAGGGTAACTCCCTTCTTTTACTGGGGCATGAAGTAATTCAGTAGATAATCATTTCCACCAGTTCCCACGACAAACAGGTGCCCGGAGAAGTGGTGCTTGAAGGCTCATCGTGAATGGCCTCTGAGTCCCAACTGGGCTTTCAAGTCTGGTGTTCATGTAAAATATTTTATTTCCCCTTCAAAATAAAATAAAAAGTAAAAAGTAAATAAATAAATTTAACTCAAAATAAATTAAAAACTATCTAATGTTGTTATGAAAGTATATGAATTAAATGGTCTGATTTACGCTTATCAAATACCCCCAAATTTACACTTTGCTAGTCCTCGAGCAAAGAAAATAAAACAAGCACCCCAAAACAAAAGATTAATTATTTAAATAGAGCCTCAAAGATTTAACACATGTCATGATTTAAAGAAATTATCCTATGCAACTCAAGTACAAGAGTTAATACAAAATTTGATCTTACCTCATATTCAATTCTCCTACTCATGAGCATGCATCATTCTTACTTCATTACTCACATTTCGGATAGTTTTATGTAAATATGTAAATGCAATAGATCTCTAAGAAGTGTATGTATCTACTCCATATGCTTGCTCTTTAAATTAACTCTCCACTAATGTAGATAAAAGATAACACCAAGGATCAATAGGTCTTTATAAGCTTGTAATGTAAGGCTAGGGTGAGGGCTACAAAGAAAAGGTAAGATGCATCAAAGTAGAAACTTAAATCAATACACCAATGGCTTAAACAGTATAGTAGTCTCACTCATAGTGGCCATACATAGCATTCATCACGCACCTTTTTTTTTCTTTTTTCTTTTTTTTAGATCTATCTGCTTCTTGCACCCTATCTGATTTTGAGATTATCATATTCTTTTCAATCCTTGCATTCCCTTATATTTATATTTTCTCCAATAGGAACCCTTCCTTCAGCTAGCAATGATGTTATTTCAGTATCTGTTTCATAATAGTCAGCACCAAGCATAGCTGTGTCCTTTAAATGCACATTGCAGTTTATTCAATATCGGATTCCAACAATAATTTTCTCTATAAAGCAGTTATCCAAGAAACTTCCATGAGAAACAATTGAATCACCAATCTTGCTATTGTCAACCTTTATTGGCGGTAAATTTTTGGTGATGTATACATTATCTTTGTTGCATCATAAAAGCTGAAAACTTGGTGAACGTGCAGTAAGAGAAAGATTAGCTTCAAAGAAGGATTTAATGGTACCAATATCCTTTCAGTAACGTTGAAAAGATATGCCTTGATGAAAAATTCTTTTGCAGATGTAGGAATTATCTCAGATCCAAAGTTATTTGCAATAGAAAACCTCCATCTGACCCTAGAAGATTTAAAAGTATCTTTTTGAATATATAGACTCCCAAGAAGCAATATATGGTTTCTTTTCTGCCTCAGCCATGACAATCCCAATACAGTAGTGTTCACTTCCATTGCTTTCAAATCTGCTCATTTTTGCTTTTCACTGAATGAGATGACCTTTTCTTTTTTACACCCCCAAACTTATTTTTTACTATGCATGGGGTGTGATAGAAATTTTTCATACTCCTACCTCTCACAAATCTATTTCAGACTCTTATAACCATGAAGTAAGTATCAACTAAGTTTCATTGAAAGGTAAAGATATATGTATATAAGTTCAATAGGGTAGGAATCATATGGGTTAAACAAAAAAAAAAAAAAAGACCAAAATGTAAATTTTAAAGGCTCAAATGGGTGACTAGTGATATAATGATGAAAGGGTTAGGCTTTTAGGCTCAACCAATCCAAAGATGGCCTATGTCCTTTCCTTGGTGAAACTTTATCTAGGATTTCGCATCAAGTAATTCTCAAGCAAGTTCTAGAGTAGTTGAGATCATAAACATTTATAAAGTCTTCATAAAATATCTCTAGGCATGCAAATAATTAATGATCATGATACACATCTAATGAATAAAGAGAAAATCATACTAAGTAAAAATAATTTAAGTATTAACTAATCAACTCAATCACTTAGAATTCTTCCTAAAAATCATAACTTGTTTCAATCATTATCATCATTGGCTCAAATAAACAAATAAACAAACCAAAAAAATTTATTATTATTATTATTTCTTTAATTTTTATTTTTTTTTTTTATTTTTTTATATTTTAAACAACCTAAATATAATTAAAACAGAGAATACGTAACCTATGATATGCAAACTAACATAAATTAACCAAAGCAATCAAACAAATAACTAGACCTATTATGCAACCCAATCAAAACAAACAAAAATTAAACTCTCCTCCCCTAAACTTAAATCTTGCATTGTCCTTAATGGAAGAGAAAGAGAAGAAATTAAAAATAATAATAAAGCAAGAAAAGTAAAGTGATACTTTCCTAGTGTCAATGAATGTCATCTTGAAGTACACCACTAGGAGAGACTCCTCCATCAATATTTGGGGTTGTCAAAGTTGATGGAGACTTTGTGCTTGTAAAAATCTTCATCGATGTATGGTTTAAGGAACTACCCATTCACTTTAAATGTTCTCTTGGTTCATATTGTACTTCAATCGCTCCATAAGGATAGACTTTAGTTACCACAAACGGTCCTGACCATCGAGAGCGCAGCTTTCCTAGAAAAAGTCGAAGTCTTGAGTTAAATAATAGAACTTTTTACCCAACTTCGAATTTTTTACTTAAAATATGCTTATCATGCCATCTCATAGTTTTATCTTTGTAAATTCGAGCATTCTCATAAGCATCATTGCGAAACTCATCCATCTCATTGATTTGCAATATTCTCTTCTCGCCAGCTACTTGTAGATCCAAGTTAAGTATCCTTATCGCCCAATAAGTCCTGTGTTCTAGCTCCACTGGTAGATGACATATTTTTTCATAAATAAGCCGATATGGTAACATCACAATTGGTCTTTTGAATGTTATTTTATAGGCCCATAAAGCATCATCTAACTTTCTCGCCCAATCTGTACGAGAGATATTCATGGTCTTTTTCAATATATGCTTCAACTCTTGATTAGATATCTTGACTTGTCCGCTCGTTTGAGGATGATATGGTATCGCCACATGATGTGTAACTCCATACTTAGTCAGTAGTGCTTCAAATTGATGATTGCAAAAATGCTTCCACCATCACTTATTATCGCCCTTGGAGTGCCAAATCGAGAGAAGATATTCTTTTATAGAAAATTCATCATAACTCTCGCATCATTAGTTGGTAAGGCGACTGCTTCCACCCATTTGGAGATATAATCTACAGCCACCAAAATAAATTTGTTAGTATTTTCATGATTGAGTGTTTAATTCTTATTATTATTGTTTGATCAATTGCATTACAATGAGAATGAGAGGTGATTTATTATTTTAGATCTAGAATTAAACACCATTAATTGAGTAAAAGTAGAGATGCTTTACCGTGATTAATTTGATTTTTAAAAAATTCAAAGTACGCAATGAGTCTCCAATTAATTAAATTCATATAGAGACATGGAGTTGTTAGTTGAAGATATTTTTGATATCGTTTGAGAGAAGATATTGGATAATTAAGAAATTTTAAGTCATCAATATGATTATTAGAATTTAATAATTAAGAAAAATAAATTTTATGGGATTTGTTAAACTGGTGTTCGCGTAAAATATATTATTTTTCCTTCAAAATAAAATAAAAAGTATAAATTAAATAAATAAATTTAACTCAAAATAAATTAAAAACTATCTAATATCATTATGAAAGTATATGAATTAAATGGTCGGATTTACGCTTATCAATAGACCTGACCATATCTAGTACTGTCCTATTTCTTCGTTCAGCAATACTATTTTATTGCAGAGTTCTGGGCATGGTCAGTTGTCTCATAATTCCTTTATCATTACATAGTTCCTTGAACTGTTCAGATAGATACTCTCTTCCTCGATCGGTCCTTAAAGCTTTCACCGTTTTGTCTAATTGATTTTCTACTTCATTTAAATATCATATAAAGCAATCCAATGCTTCCAATTTATGGGAGATCAAATAGACATGACTATACCAAGTATAATCATCTATGAAAGTAATGAAATATGAGGCTCCATGCCTTGCTTTAGTACTCATTGGTTCACAAATATTAGAATGTACAAGTTGCAAAGGGTAATCAGCCATGTAGGCTGTTCCAAATGGTTTTCTATTTATTTTTTCTTTAAAGCAATATTCACAAGTGGGTAGATTAAATTTCATGTTTGATCCCACTAAACCATCACTAAGCAATATTTATTCTATCTTGCCCAATATACCCTAATCTAGTATGCCATAAATTCATCTCGGCATCATCATTGCTAGATTCGTTAAATAAGGAAAAACAAACATCATTGCTACTATTGCAATATTTAGTGTTTAAAACTATTAAACCATTCATTAGAAAATCACAACCATAGTAACTTGTACCAAGAGAGATAGTTACACATTCTCTATGAAAAGTCATACTGTAACCTAATTTCAAAAGAGCAATTATAGAGACCAAATTTCATCAAATATCTGGAGCTTAAAGGACATCATATAAATATAGGATCCGGCCTTCTTGCAAGTCCAATTGGCATGTACCAATCCCTTTTACTTCTATCCTTGCATTGTTGCCTACATAGATCCGCTTTGTTCTTCAGGAATTTGACGAAATTCTACAAACTCATTTCTACCTCTAGCTGCATGGTTTGTGGCTCTTAAGTCTATAGTCCACAAAGGATGTGTTTTAGTGAGCAAAACAGTACTAGAAACAAAATTACTTGATATAGAAGTACAAGAAAAGGAGGCAAGATAAGATAATACCTTTTTAGGCTTAGTGTATTCACAACCAAAATGACCCAGTTTGCCACAATTGTAGCATGTCATCGTAATCTTGTCTTTCTTACCACCGTGCTTTCCTCTGTAGCACTTTTGAAACTTAGTCCTTTTCTTTGATCCCTGACCAGCTTTTTTTCCTTACCCTTGCCTTTATTTCGTCCATTATATCTCTTGCGCTTAAAACCAAAAAAACTTCTTAGAACTCAGGCTTAGCTACCTCTAGGCATTCATCTTCAAGTTCTAAGTGATGCGCAATATCAGCAAAGGTCTTAATGCTTTCATTATGTGTCATATTAATTTTCATGGGTTCTCAACTATTAGAAATAGATCAAATAATGGCTTGCACTTGCTGCTCATCCGTGAGGGTGTCCAGCAGATTTTAATTCCATAATCATATTTGACATGTACCTTAAATGTTGTTTCATTGATTTGTTAAGGACATTCTTGTAAGTGTCAAATTTGATAGTTAGCTGTCTAAGTTTGGAGATGAAGTTCTTCCAAACTTTTTTTCTCAAAGCAATCCACATGCTATTAGCAGTATGATACTGCTGATATTCATATACCAGATCATCGATCATAGAACTGATCATGATTCCTTATGCAGTGAAATCTTTCTCTTTTTTATGTATTATAAGCAGCTAAATCATGTCTGAACTGGCCATTGTTAGCATTCCCCTTAACTTCTTTTGGCTCACACATTACATTATTGATGGCCTCCAAAGCATCACTCTCATCGAGTAGATACTGAATTTTTAATTGCCATAGGTTATAATTATCACCATTTAACTTCTTTCCTTTGTTGAGATCAGTAATAATATTCTTAGATACCATGACTAATCACAAAACTATAGAGAGAGACAAAGGTAAATGCAATATCAATTTATGTTATATATATACACATCATTAGTCATAATTCCAAATTAAATTAACCAAAAAAAACTTCATAAGATATAGATGCAAAAGTTCACTAGGTTCCCAATCAACANCTCCCCTTTATTGAGATCAACAATATCTTAGATGCCATGACTAATCACAGAACTACAAAAAGACAAATGTAAATGCAATATTAATTTATGTTCTATTTATATATACACATCACTAGTCATAATTTCAAATTAAATTAACCAAAAAAACTTCATAAGATATAGATGCAAAAGTTCACTATGTTCCCAATCAACATCTATATTCAAATGTAGAATTCATGGGGATTTAATTTGAATTGTGACAAATATAATTCCAAATGAGAATCCACTTGAATATTTTCAATCATGAATGCCCATAAACAAAATATTTCATTATAAACTATTCAATGAAACATATATACAAAACAAAAAATATGTACAACAATGAAAATATATGTACAAGAACAAGAAAAAATAATTAATTCACTACCAGTTGAAACGTATCCTTCTAGGGATAGATTGTTCAACATTTTTCCTATCCATAATCACAGGAGTCATTTTCCTTAACCAAGGATGACTTACTGTGGAATACTTAGCGGAATACATATTGGGACTTACAGCTAACACAGATGTCCTAGCTAAGTTTTTCCAAATGTTTGATTCAAGAAACAAGTAAACTAGCCTCTCATAAACTCCAGTTTTTCCATTCAAAAAGTCTGTATCATCTGATACATGGAAGACGTATTATAATCACTTTCCCAGAAGCTTTCCAAATTGTCTTGTAGACATCGTGGCAATGTTTTATGCAAAGCTGAATACTTCTCTATATCATTAAGTATATGGCCACTATGTGTAATCTCTTGGAGCTTGTTATTAACAATCCCGACATGCTCTACAAGTGTCTGTCCAGGCAACATTCTATATTTGGCAAGATTTGATTTCAAACTACGAGCCTTTGCCTTGCAGTCTCGCTTCTCAAATCTATTGGAGTTCTCTTTATAAGTGGTGACCCAGGGATTCTTCTATCCCTCTTTTTTTTCTATACCTTTTAAGGCTGATCATCCTCCTCAAGCGAGACATGATTCCTTAACATTTAAGGGGGAAAAAAATCCATGTCAAGCAAACTAACAAATCTCAAGCTAAACATTAATTTAATATAGAATGTGTAATTATTGCCATGGAATTAGTTTTAGACACACTCATGTCAAAAAAAAAATTAGTTAGTTATTTATGTGGTGCAGATGGGACTACGTGCAAGACGAAACCGGGTAATGGGTCTTCTTCTGTGGTGCAAATGGGACTACGTGCAAAACGGAAACCGACTACGTGCAAAACAGAAACCGGGTAGTGGGTCTTCTTCTGTGGTGCAGATGGGACTAGTGCAAGACGGAAACCGAGTACTCAAAAAAATGGATAGGTTAGAGGCCTTCTAGATTCATGGAATGAGATTCTATACCCAGCACTCCTTGAAAAGAAGCGAAAAGAAACATGATTTATGGAGAAGGGCCAGCAGGGATATGATGCAGCGAAGGAAACGGCAGTCCAGGCCTGCATGTGAAAAGGGCTTCGGAAGGCTAGGAAAGTTAGGTCCTAGATGCTAGATATACTCATATCCTTTGCATGGAAGCTAACAGCTAGGCTCTCCAGAAACTTCAAACTCTGAGAGATTACATTAGCCAAAGTTTCTTCATTTCCTGGTCCTTTGAAGGGTGTCCTACCAAAAATGTAACTCGTATAGAAATATTCCAAAGGTCCACCAATCTACAGCACTTCCATGTCCCTCTCTCTGATAATCTCAGGGGCCAGGTACTCATGAGTCCAACAAAGGAGTTGGATCGTGCATCAGTGGGCTCCACCTCAAGTTGTGGAAGCGGGCTAACCTGGCCACATAGGTTAGCTTTTAGCTTGTGGGTCTTTGCCATGGTGGAAGATACTAGACGGGGCGTAAAACAAGACGCATGAACCCAGGATGGTTGGATCTGAGAAGAGTAGGGCTTACTGAACACCTGAGAGAAAGGTCTAAATCTGATAGCATGATGTGGCCATCATCACGAACTAGGATGTTCTCTGGTTTGAGATCTCGATAGATCACCCCTAATATGTGGAGGTATTCCAGTGCAAGGAGGACTTCTGCAACATATAATTATAATACCGCCCAGTGCCGTACCAAAAAAAAATTATAATAGTATCCATATCTCATTTTAAAAATTTGGAAGAACATATCTTTCTGAACACTTATCCAAATTTAATGATATAGATACCAATTTAAAATTTTAAAAAATGTTTCAATATATAACTCTCATGGCAGAGTGCATATCAATTATTCAAAATTCAAAAAAAAAAAAAGAGAATCATCAATGTGGCTCTGATACCAATGATGAATCATACATGAATAAATGTATGGATCGATTTACTTACCTTGATGATTCCGAAGAAAGAATTTGAATGCTAGGTTGTGGCGTTACCCTCTTCCACAATCCAAACTATCCTTATGGTTAGACTCTAATACTCCCTTGATTTCTTTCTGTGGTATCCATCCCTTTTTTCGTATATTTACACACGAAGGAGCAATTTTTTTCATCGGAGAATGTCGTCTGTTGACCCAATTATTGATTTTGATGATTAACAAAAGACATAGTATATTCATTGTGTTTCTGACAAATTTAAGAAGTGTTTCAGGTATTAAAAATATTTAATTATTCAAATGATACACAAAATCAGTTTTGAATTAAGTTTTAAATAGAAATTATTTAAGTTCAAACCTTGGAGTCGACACCTAATGTGTCTGGAGCCGACACCAGGGCGTATCAGAACAGTTCTACATTTTTGGCACGATTTGGAGTTACACCTGAAATGGAGCCGACTCTAACCTGAGATAGAGGAGTGCTTTTTGTCGGTTTTTGGAGAGACACCTAGAGTTCGGGAGCCGACACCTGAGTTCGGAGTCGACACTTGGAATATCTGGAGCCGACTCTAACCTGAGAACAGAGAACGTATTTTTTAAGACATCGTTAGAGCTGACACCCTCAGATACTGGAACCGACACCTAGATGCGCCGAGCCGACACATCACTTTTTCGGAGCCGACTCCCCAATGAACTTTTTATTTCTATTTTGGAAACCCGAGTTGGAGCCGACACTTGCAAAGTTGGAGCGACTCCAACCTGTCAGGAACGGACTTTTAAATTATCAGAACGGACTCCAACGGTAATATTTTTCCACCTAATCTTAACGGTTATATTTCTTTGTGTAGAAGCAATCTAGGTACCATGTAACGGCTATTTTTCTCACCTAATCTTGATTAAGAGATTTATAAAAGGGGAACCGTCCGTTTGAAAATAAGACAAGACAAAATCGAAAAAATCAAGAGAAAAAGAAGGGAAATTTTAAAAAAAATCTCTGAGTGCACGTCCATCTTTGAAGGGAGATTCAAAAGAAATCCAAAGCTCTCAAAGATCATTTTCAGAGGATTTACAAAAAGAAAAGAAGAAGCTCAAAAGCCCCTTTTTCTTCAACTTCTCTACAAACTTCGGTGAAGAATCAGAGCTGAAGCTTGATTCAACCATTCAAAAGAGAAGAGGAAAAAAGAAAAGAAGAAAAGCTCGCATTCAAATCGCTTCAAACAGGCTTTTCTAATCCTTGTCTATTTAAATTAATATTTCTTATTTGAGGAGCTATTTGTATTGTAAACATTATTTTCAAATTATTGATAGCTAATTCAATCAGGGGGATTAAATTAGTGGATGTAGTATACCTCAGGATAAGCTAAGGTTAGCTTGGGTTTGGGTTGTGCTGATGAGCCCGAAAAACCGACCGGTTCGTTGTGATTTCGGATAAAACAAGTTGGAGTTGTGAGCTTGTAAAACAATTCGACTGTCGGTGGGATTATAGTGTGGACCCAAGTGTTGCTTAGGAGTGGACGTAGGTGTTGGATACACCGAACCATTATAAAATCTTTGTGTTTGCCGTGCATTTATCTCTCTCTCTATCTTCTCTATTTGTGCTTAGCTTTAATTAATTCAGTTCACTTAAGCACTTTCATATCAATCTAATTATTTTTAAAGAGTTAAAATTTTTTAAAGAACCCAATTCACCCCCTCTTGGGTTGCCTTCTGGCCAACAATTGGTATCAGAGCTTGTGCTCATTTAAATTTGATCTATCGATCAAGAGTCAAAGATCCAAATGGCAGCTCAAGTTGGATCATCTTTTTTAGAAGGTCAATCCACTAATCGACCTCCTTTATTTAATGGTACAAATTATGGTTATTGGAAAGCTAGAATGAAAATTTTTATTCAAGCACTTGACTATGAACTATGGGGCATCATAGTAAATGGTCCTCACACACCCACAATAAGAGTAGATAACATGGTGATTCCTAAGCCAAAAACGGAATGGGATGAACATGATAAGAAGTTAGCTCAGCTCAATGCTAAAGCCATGAATGTTTTGTACTGTTCTTTAGATGCTAATGAGTTTACTACTTGTATTCCGCAAAAGAAATTTGGGATAGATTAGAAGTTACCCATGAGGGTACTAATCAAGTTAAAGAATCTAAAATTAATATTTTAGTGCATAAATATGAATTGTTTAGCATGGAACAAACAGAATCGATCACATGCATGTACACTAGATTCACTGATATTATGAATGGTTTAAAAAGTCTAGGAAAAACTTATACTAACTCTGAATTGGTGTGCAAAATTCTTAGGTCTCTTCCAAGATCATGGGAAGCCAAGGTGACTGCAATCCAAAAGCCAAAGACTTGAATGCTCTACCTTTGGAGGAGCTACTTGGATCGTTGATGACCCATGAACTAACAATGAAACAACATCAAAAAGGTCAAAAAGAAGAGAACCATAACTCTTAAGGCTGCAGAAATTGAAGAAAGCAGCAGTGAAGATGATGATGATGATGATGATGAAACTCTTCCTTGCAAGGAAATTTAAGAAATTTATGCAAAGAAGAAGACCCTTCCATAAGAAAGTCTGGAACAAAATGGAAGGAGAAAGGAGAAAGAGAAGACAAAAAAAAAAAGAACCCTTGACATGTTATGAGTGCAAGAAGCCGGGGCATTTCAGATATGAATGTTCTCAATTAAAGAAGGGTTACAAGAAGAAGAAGAATGCATATGTTGCAACATGGAGTGATAGCAAAGAATCCTTTTTCGAGGAGGAATAAAAGGAAGTTGCAAATATTTGCTTTATGGCAAACGATGATGAGGTAAGTTCTGAAACTCATGATTTTACATTTGATGAATTATATGAGGCATTTAATGAGCTAGTTAGTGAATTCAAAATTTTGAAAAAGAAAACAAATCTTTGAAAACTAAAAATTTAAATCTTCTTAAAGAGAAGAATGAATTAACTCTTGAAATTAATGATTTAAAAGCTGAAAAGGAAGGTTTTCTAAAAGAAAAAGAATCAATTTCTAATGAAGACATTAATTTAAAGAAAGAAGTTAATAAGTATAAAAGCATTGTTGATAAATTTATATAGCTCAGAAAAACTAAATTTACTTTTAAGTAATCAAAGAGCAGTTTTTGATAAAGCTGAATTATTATAGACCTCATATGAAACAAAAATATGTAAACAATTTCTTTATTAAGAAACCTAACAAAAATGATGTTTCATTTATCATTGCAACAAGAAAGGACATAAATCTTATGAATGCAATTTTAGAAAAACTTATAAGAATTTAAATATTAAAGATAAGAAATATGGGTTACAAAAGGAATAATTTTTATTGCGACTAACCATGAAGGACCCAAGAAAGCTTGGGCACCTAAACATAAGATTTGATTATCTTAGGAGTGTCTTGCGGCCAAAGGATCAAACGAAAGTGGTATCTTGATAGTGGCTGCTCATGAGGTGACAAGGATCAATTCATCACCCTTGAAGATAAAAGAGAGGAGTTGTTACTTTTGGAGACCATGGCAAAGGTCAAATTATGGGCTTGGTAAAATTCAAATAACTCCATCCACCTTTATTGAGAATGTTTTATATGTTGATGGTTTAAAGCATAATTTAATTAGCATTAGCCAATTGTGTGATAAAGGTTTCAAAGTTTCATTTGAAGCTTCTATTTGCACTGTCTCTAATCCCATTAACAATAGCATTGTATTTATTGGAAATAAAAATGGCAATGTATACTTAATTGATTTAGACAATTTGTCTACTAGTAATCATTGCTTAGTTGCTGATAATGCTAATATAATGAGATTGGATGGCTATGGCATCGTAGATTAGGTCACGCAAGCACATACTTAATTTCAAAATTAATTAGAATGGATTTAGTTAAAGGACTTCCAAGTTAAATTTTGAAAATAACAAATATGTGATGCATGTCAATTTGAAAAATAAACTAGAAATCATTTTAAATCTAAAAATTTTTTTACTTCTAGGCCACTTGAACTACTTCACATGGACCTTTTTGGACCTACTAGAACCACTAGTCTAGGAGAAAGAAATATGGTCTTGTGATAGTAGAAGATTATTCTAGATTCACTTGGGTATTTTTTTGGCTCACAAGGATGAGACTTTCTCGATATTTCTGAAATTCTTCAAGAAAGTCACAAATGAGAAAAACACTACCATAGTGTCTCTTAGAAGTGATCATGGCACAGAATTTAAAATTATCTATTTAAAAATTTTTGTATTAAAAATAACATTTATCATAATTTCTCTGCACCTAGGATACCCCAATAAAATGGAGTCGTAGAAAGAAAGAATAGGACTTTAGAAGACATGGCCTGTACCATGCTATGTGAAAGCCAACTCCTAAAGTACTTCTGGGCGGAAGCTATAAACACAGCATGTTACATCCTTAATAGAGCCCCAATTAAACCAATCCTTAAGAAAACTCCCTATAAATTATGGAATAATATAAAACCAAACATAGTTATTTTCATGCATTTGGTTGTAATATTTCATTCATAATAATGGTAAAAACTATCTTGAAAAGTTTGATGCAAAATCTGATAAGGCATATTCTTAGGATATTCAACATCTAGTAAAGCTATAGAGTATTTAACAAGAGAAACTTAATTGTCGAAGAATCTATTCATGTAGTTTTTGATGAGTCTTTAGCATCAAGTTCAGAAAAGATTGATGATGAGGAAGATACAAATTTGCTTGAGAGAGATATTGAAAAATTAAATATAGATGTATCTTCAGATCATGAATAAAAAGCTAAAGATGATGATTCACCTAGAGTTGATGTTATTGATACTAATCATAATGAGGTAGATCTTTCTAGAGATTGGAGATATGCCTATGGTCATCCAAAGGAATTGATTATAGGTGATCCATCTCAAGGAGTAAGAACTAGATCATCAATGAGAAATATCAATAATCATCTTGCATTTGTATCTCGAATTGAACCTAAAACTATCGAAGAAGCCGAAAAAGATAGTAATTGGATGTTAGCTATGCAAGAGAAATTAAATCAATTTACTAGGAATAATGTATGGTCCTTAGTTGATAGACCTAAAGGTCATTCGGTTATAGGATCTAAATGGTTATTTAGAAATAAATTAGATGAAAATGGCATAGTAATTAGAAATAAAGCTAGATTAGTTGCAAAAGGATATAATCAAGAAGAAGGAATTAATTTTGATGAAACTTTTGCACCTGTAGCTAGATTAGAAACAATTAGACTATTACTTGCATTTGCATGCCATATGAATATCAATTTATTTCAAATGGATGTTAAAAGTGTATTTTTAAATGGATTTATAAATGAGAAAGTTTTTGTTGAACAACCACTAGGTTTTGAAGATCATGAATTTTTAAATCATGTTTTTAAATTACACAAAGCACTTTATGGTTTAAAACAAGCACCTAGCTTGGTATGATAGGTTAAGCAAATTTTTAATTGAAAATGATTTTTCTAGAGGAAATGTTGATAAAACCTTATTTTTGAAAAGAAAAGATAAAGATTTATTAGTAGTACAAATATATGTAGATGATATTGTATTCGGTACTACTAACAATCTTTTGTGTCAAGAATTTACTAAGTTAATGCAGGATGAATTTGAAATGAGCATGATGGGAGAACTCAACTTCTTCCTAGGACTACAAATCAAATAAAATAAAGAGGGGATTTTATCAACCAAACAAAGTACACAAAAGAAATTCTCAAAAGTTTGATATGGAACAAGTCAAACCTCTCGGAACACCAATGAGTCCTTCATGCAAATTGGATAAAGATGAAGATGGTAAGAAAGTTGATCAAAAGCATTATAGAGGTATGACCGGATCTCTACTTTACTTAACTGCAAGTAGACCAATATTATGTTTGCTATTTATCTATGTGCTAGATATCAGTCTGAACCTAAAGAATCTACTTAATTGCTGTAAAAAGAATACTTAGATATTTAAGTGGAACTAAGAATGTAGGATTATGGTATTCTAGAGACTCAACACTAAATTTAATTGCTTATTCTGATTCTGATTATGCTGGTTGTAAATTAGATAGAAAGAGTACAAGTGGTGCATGTCAATTTTTAGAAAGTAACTTAATCTCGTAGTTTAGAAAAAAGCAAAATTTAGTTGCATTATCAATTGCTGAAGCTGAATATCTTGCAGCTGGAAGTTGCTGTGCTCAAATCCTTTGGATTAAGCGACAATTTGAAGATTATGGCATAACACTTGATAAAACTCTAATTAGATGTGATAACACTAGTGCAATAAACTTAACTAAAAATCCAATTCAACTCAAGAACAAAACACATTGAAATTAGATATCATTTTATTAGAGAACATATAGCTATAATGACATTTATCTTGATCCTTAAGATAACTATTAAGAGCTAATAAGAACATGTTTGTACTGATGAACAATTAGCTGACATATTTAAAACCTTTGAGTGAAGAGAGATTTTGTTATCATAGAGGAGAGTTAGGGATTTATGACCCATTAAAATGATTTTGAAAACCTTAAGAATAACTATCTAGAATTCAATCAATTTTTTGAAAATTCTTTCATGATTCTAAGGACAATTATCTAGATAGTTGAACCATTTAATTCATCACATTCCAAAGAATTTTTTCCTATTTATTGGTTATTCTTTTGACAAGTTTTAGATCTTTGAAACTCTTATTTTTTTTCTAAAATTGTCTTGGAGTTGACACCCTACTCAGTGGAGTCGACACCTCTTCTGTATCGCTCTCAGTCTGAGACCTTGGAGCTGACACCCGCTTTAGCGGAGCCAACTCCAGTTCGGGCACTAACTATTTTAGTGACTTGGAGTCGACACCCGACTTTGCCGGAGTCGACACCTTGTGGTCCTAATTTGACTATTTTAGGGCAGAGTCGACACCTTTTCGTCCCATTCATTCCCAATCAGTTCCAAAACTCTCTCCAAACCCCCCAAAACCTAGAATCTATCTAATCCTTCATTCCCTAGCAATCAATGGAACCAAGAGTAGGGGATCGATCTTTGGAGCTCCTATGGCGACAAGAAAGAGGAGTGAGAGGCATCCGGCTCCTCAACCATCGCCCAGCTCTACTTCTTCGTCTTCATCCTCCACGCCCAGTGCCATTCCAGGTCCATCTTCACCACAGGTAGATTCATTAGCGGGAAAGGTGATAACAATGGGTAGGAAGGTGAATTTCGGATTCTTTGAGATGAGGGCTTCCTCCATAGGCAAGAAAATCAAAGATATGAGATGGGAGAAGGTATGCTCTTTGGATGTTCCGACCTATCCTGCTCTTGTTAAAGATTTTTACTTGAATTTATCTAGAGGAGATGGAGGTTTAATTAGCTTTGTGAGAGGAACAAGGATCCATCTCACCTCCAAAATTTTGGGTAGACTATTAGATATTCCAGTTGCTAGACCCATTGCCAATGTTCACAGTGACAGAGGAGCAGCTTTATCTAGAATGCTTGGAAGAGAAGTTGCTGAATTTGAAGAAGTTAGGGCTAACCAATTGCCCTTGGAGCTTAGGTTGTTATACAATATTTGTGGTAGGATATTGTTTCCTAAAACTGATCGTTTTGAGTATGTTTCTGAGAGAGATATTCTAGTTATGGACTCTGTTGTGACCGGCCAGCCTATTAACCTTCCGGGTATGATTATTTGGTATATGGTCGAGGCTGGAGGAAAGAAGAGATCTACCCTTCCTTATTGCATGATTTTGACCACTATTTTTCAGAGCCAAGGAGTTAACATATTAGATAATGAGCCCATGAAAAGTCTTAGGCACACTGATTACTACAATAAAGCTACACTACACCGGATGGAATTCATTAAAATCAATGGAAACTGGAAGAGGAAAGGAAGCACGGATGACAGGGCAGTTGAGATGGACAATGCAGTGCCAACAGTGAGACATACTTCACCTAGCCCCAGCAGTCCTGCACCTCCAGCACCTGCACCAGCTTCTACTTCATTCACTCAGGCCTCTGTTGGCTTTTCTGAAATTCAGATAGAATAGTTGAAATCTTTATTTTTAGATCAAGAAGCTAAATTAAAAATTGAGTTTGATAGTAGACTTATGAATATAAAAGAATCATTTTACTCCTTAGAAGACAAAGTGAATAGAATCAAATCTTCTCTTGGATCTTCTCTGAAGCCCTAAAGTGTGATTTAATAAATATTTTTGACAAGATCAAGGACATTGCGGGTGATTCTGACACATATTCTAGAAGCAATGTAGAGTTACAAGATAAAATACAAAATGCAGCTAATTTGGTTGAAAAGAGCTTAAATGATTTTATGAAAATACAAAAGGAAGGAATGGAGAAAATCTTAGAAGAACTCAAGAAACGTCTCAGATTTGGATATTAAAGTTTAAGTTTGCTTTATATTTTGATGTACTTAATCTTTGATGTTCAGTTTGTATCTATAATGTAATGAAGTTTGATGTAATGAAATATTTTGTTAAATGATGTAATGAAGTATTTAACTTTTTGAAGAATGTAATGAAGTTTCAGTATTCAATGAATTTCATAGTTGAACTTTATATTAAGTTGCTTGGTTTTTGAGTTAATATTGTTCTATTCAAAGACTATTGATTTTTATAAATCTTTTCTTAACCTTTTTGTTGATAACAAAAGGGGGAGAGAAGATAATTGTATATGCATTAAATGAAATATTGAATGAATTTGATTAATTGATATCAAGCATTGAATGAACTTAATTGCATGAGTTTTAATGATAAGAGGAGATAAGATGTTAATTTGAGTATCATAGGGGGAGCTACCTCATTCAGGGGGAGCTTAACTATGAGAACTTATCTTTGCTTTGAAACTTTCATTGTTTAATCATGCATATACTCAATGTTTTTGTCATCATCAAAAAGGGGAGATTATTGACCCAATTATTGATTTTGATGATTAATAAAAGACATGAGTATATTCATTGTGTTTCTAACAAATTTAAGAAGTGTTTCAGGTATTAAAAATATTTAATTATTCAAATGATACACAAAATCAGTTTTGAATTAAGTTTTAAATAGAAATTATTTAAGTTCAGACCTTGGAGTCGACACCTACTGTGTCTGGAGCCGACACCAGGGCATATTAGAACAGTTCTACATTTTCGGCATGGTTTGGAGTCGACACCTGAAACTCTAGAGCCGACTCTAACCTGAGATACAGAGGAGTACTTTCTACGTTTGTTTTTGGAGCCGACACCTGAAGTTCGGGAGCCGACACTTGGAATTTTTGGAGCCGACTCTAACCTGAGAACAGAGAGCGTATTTTTTAAGACATCGTTAGAGCCGACACCCTCAGATACTGGAGCCGACACCTAGATGCGCCGAGCGACACATCACTTTTTTGGAGCCAACTCCCCAACAACTTTTTATTTCTATTTTTGGAAATACGAGTTGGAGCCGACACCTCTAAAGTTGGAGCCGACTCTAACCTGTCAGGAACGGATTTTTAAATTGTCAGAACGGACTCCAATAGTAATATTTTTCTACCTAATCTCTAACGGCTATATTTTTTGTGTGTAGAAGCAATCTAAGTACCCTGTAATGGCTATTTTTCTCACTTAATATTGGATTAAGAGATCTATAAAAGGGGAACCGTCCGTTTGAAAATAAGACAGAGAAAAAATCAAAAAAATCAAGAGAAAAAGAGAGGGAAATTTTCAAAGAAAAATCTCTGAGTGCACGTCCATCTTCTGAAGGGAGATTCAAAAGAAATCCAAAGCTCTCAAAGATTATTTTCAGAGGATTTACAAAGAAGAAAAGAAGAAGCTCAAAAGCCCTTTTTCTTCAACTTCTCTACAACAAACTTCGGTGAAGAATCAGAGCTGAAGCTTGATTCAACCATTCAAAAGAGAGAAAAGAAGAAAAGAAGAAAAGCTCGCATTCAAATCGCTTCAAACAGGCTTTTCTAATCCTTGTCTATTTAAATTAAATATTTGCTCATTTGAGGAGCTTTTGTATTGTAAACATTATTTCCAAATTATTGATAGCTAATTCAATCAGAAGGATTGAATTAGTAGAGGTAGTATACCTCGGGACAAGCTAAGGTTAGTTTGGGTTTGGGTTATGTGCTGGTGAGCCCGAAAAATCAGTTGGGTTCGTTGTGATCCCGGTAAAACAACAAGTTGGAGTTGTGAGCTTGTAAAACAACTCGACTGTAATCGTGGGATTATAGTGTGGACCCAAGTGTTGCTTGGGAGTGGACGTAGGTGTTGGATACACCGAACCACTATAAAATCTTTGTGTTTGCCGTGCGTTTATCTCTCTCTATCTTCTCTATTTGTGCTTAGCTTTAATTAATTCAGTTCACTTGAGCACTTTCATATCAATCTAATTATTTTCAAAGAGTTAAAATTTTAAAGAATCCAATTCACCGCCCCTCTTGGGTTGCCATCTGGGCCAACATCGTCCATATCTATAGCTGCCAATGTCATAGACTTCATGGATAATGGGGCTTTCGTGGATAACTGCACATTGGCAATTATCTATCATGGGCGTCACACGTGTTCAACAACAGCGTTATTGAGCAGCATACTGTATCGAGCTAGATCAGCTCCATATTTTAGAGGCGTGCTGATCCCAATGGCTATGATTGGCACCATGTATTTGCGGCCACGAGGAAGTTTTATTTTTCAGAGTTTCAGGTAAACTTATTAAATATAATTTATCACTGATATAAAATTTTTTAATCTTAATAAATTCTGAAACTAACTATTATTTAATGCATAAAAAGTTTACGTGGGACCCTTCCATCCATGATGCCATTAGGGCAGCATGGAATGGTCTTGCGGCACGTCGATACTCTGACATGCTTCATCGTTAGAGGAGATCAGATGAGCGTCTTATGCATGTACCGAAGGGTATTTGGCACACTTGATAGGAGGTGTGACAGTCTGAGGCCTGGCGCAGGAGGTCCGCATCAGCCAGCACAAACTGCCAATCCAAGAAGGGCGATCATGGCATGGGTCTCCTGCCATACTATGGGGTCCATTTTGATTCAGGAGCATAGACATCGTATGGTAGGAAAAATAAATAATTTAATTACTAATTTAGTCATTTACAAATACTTACATTTATATCATTTCTTTTACTTTTGTAGTATGGGAAGGAGGGCCAGGAGTTTCGTCTATTCAGGGTGACACACACCAGGAAGGATGGTTCCTGTGTCGATGCACGATCACAGGAGGTTACAATAAGAAATTAGTTTTATATTATATCTGTTTAATTTCTAAAATTTTATTAGGTTCATATATTGATTCATTTATTGTTGATTTTATAATTCAAAGGTATGAGTCGAGGAGCTTCAGTCCCAGACATCGTAGGCCGACTCCACTGATGGGGGGCCGCCCGTCGAACTCTTACCATAGGAGAGTCAACGTGTATTTTGGAAGCTGTTGGTGCCCAGCCGCGAGACCGTAGGGTCTATGGTCTGGGCACTAAAGCTTCTAGATATTTTTCCCATCAGGACTCCAATTCACACTATTCTATCGATATTCTACTGAGCATTTAGACGACATTCAGAGATCTGTTATGGAGGAGGTTCGGTAGGAGTTCGAGCAGCGCACGGGAGAGCTTCAACAGGAGTATTAGCAGGAGCTCGACCAGCACACGAGAGGCCTTTAGTAGGAGCTTGCAAACATGAGAGTGCAGATGCATCAGATGCAGGATTTGGTTCGCCTCATATCGCAGAGTTCATTTCAGCCTCCAGAGCCTTCACGTGATCGTGATAGTGCGGATGATGTATTTTTTTCTTTACTTCTCATGTTTTGTATAAAAACTTTAATATATTAATATATTAATTTCTTATATATTTTGAAATTGAGTGATGAATGTTTCGATCAATATTTAAATGCAATAAAATTATATTAGCATGTTTAATTTATAAGATTTAAAATTTTATTAAAAAAATTAATTAGCAACGCTATTGCGACAAAAGTTTTTCGTCGCAATTATTTTTTTAAAAAAATTAATTAAATTTGCGATGCAATTGCAACGCCAAGCCAGACATGCAATTTTGCGATGCAAACTGGCATCACAATTTTGCAATGCCTGGCTTGGCATCGTAATTTTGTGATGCAATATTTTGTCGCAATTTTGTGATGTAATTAGTCAAAAATTGCAACGCAACTTTGCATCACTAATGCGTCGCTAAATTGCGATGACTGTAATTTAGTCACAAATTAGCGACGCAATTTTTGGCATCGCTAGGCGCCGCTATTTAGCGACGCAATTGCAACGAATTGCAGGTTGCGACGAGGTTGGCAGTGACGCCAAATTGCATCGTTAAATCTATTTAGCGATGCAATTTGGCATCGCTAAAGTTGAATTTTCTTGTAGTGTGATCGGATGCCAACTCCTAAAACGTACTCAAAAAATTAGGTAACTGCTTACCATTTCGACGGTACACAAATATAAGTCTCAAAACCCCCTAAGTACATATCTCACAGAGGCCATTGCTCTTCAGAAACTTTTTCTAGAGCATCCTTCTGTAACAATCTTCTCCTCTTATTTGCTTGCTGAAGGTTTTCACTGACTTGGACGTCAGAGGATCTTCTGCGGGGATCTTTTCCTTCGATTTCTATGTGAGACTATTTTGCAGGTCTATCGGGACTGAAAAGCACCTGTATCCCAACGTGCATCGTTTCCATATCGAAGAACGGAAATCAATAGCATTGGCACCAATAGAGACGAAGTTACTGAAGGTGGCACATTAGATGTTATAGATGTCACTGGTATTGCACAATTATGAAATTTGGAAGGAGATTATTTCTTGGGGCTTTGAGAGCCTCCAAGGATTTTATTGGCAACCTAAACAGTTAAGCTTATGAAAGGGCATAAGTGAAGACTTCACTACTTTTTTTTTTTTTGGTAAAAGCGGGTGATCATACTAGTCTAGTACGAATCAACCCAAATATATCAGAATACAAAAGTTGAGTAGTACAATGGGCAGGGATCTCCTATTTTCAAATCCAAAAATGAGTGGTAGGCCACTGAGGCCACCACCAGTCAGCCGCAGCATTAGCTTCCCTATATACATGCCGGATCTAGACTGAATGAACTCCAAAGAATAGACCAGATATCATGGAGTAAAGGGTTGCTACCGTAGTGGAATCCCCCTCGCCCTTCAAAGTAGTACATATTGGTATTAGACAACTTTTGTGGTACTTGATTATGATCATGGAACTAGGAGAATAGACTTTTATGGTCAGAAGGTTGCCTCTTGAAACTAATGGATGGAATAGATCACACGTTCCTTTTATCAGTGCGAGAGTAAAATGTCTTTGGAAGTACGCGGCTTAAATTACTTCACATTCAAAATGGATTGCAATCCTCTTAAAATAAAAATCTGAGCAATGATTATTATTTTTATGTCCAAAATTTCTATATGATCCAAAAATAACACATTATGAAAGCCATTTATCCATGCATCAAATGGATATAAAGGAAAAAAAAATAATAGCAGGACAGCATAACTTATTTTGATACATGCACTATAAGAAAAGAATAGCGGAATAGCGATGGATCCATATTCGTTGTAAATAGCTTCATATGTGCGACGGATTCGAGTGAAAATGATAAAAAATTTAGCGATGGATATAGCGACGAAAATTTTCTGCGACGAATATAGCGACATAAATTTTTTTGTCGCTAAATCTAAATGTTTGCGAGAAGCATTTCTGCGATGAATTTTATCCACGCAATTTTATCGCTATCTAAGATTTGCGACGAAATTTATGCTTTTAGTGATGAATTTTTCTGTCTCTAAATTTATTTTTTCTTGTAGTGGCAATAAAATTATTTTGATTAGTATTAACATTAAAGTGTTCAGATCAGGATTGATTAACGATTTGACCTATGTTTAAAGTAGAAGAGAGCTAAGTAACTCATGAAAACTACAAAGGGCAAACGACGCTTTTTCCCATTTATTTTGGGTAGGCCGATAGACCTAGGCCAAAAAGATAATGATTCATAGCATAGTTTTGAAATAAGAACAATAAGTAAGATAATTCAATCAGTAATGAATACAGAGGAGATCTAAACTATAAACCTCTAGCAAACTTAATTATGATACCGTACTCAACTCACTCAGCTCAGCTCAGCTCAACTTTCCTAAGCCTTTTCCCAACTACATGGGGATCATTATGATACCATATTAACTAATTAATTGCTTCCAAAAGTTTAAGTTGATAAAGAGTGAGTCAGCAATACCATTTAAACTAGAAGATTGCCTTAGTTATAACTGATTCAATTAAAGTCTTTCATTAGAAGAAGAGGATTCTATGACTCCTTAGGGAAAGAATAGCCCAAAGCACTAGCATGGGCCAAGTCCAGCAAGGGTGATGATGGCAATTAGAGGTCTAGTTTAATTATGGTCACACTATGAGAAGCACCCTCCTTAGCTAGTCAATCGATACATTTATTGTGTTTCTCACGAAGATGAGTTGCATGCCTTGAAGATATTTCAAGAGGGAGGAGAACCATAAAATAAATTTCTTGAAGTAAAGGACTACAATGAAGCAACTAACAAAGTAGAAGAGCATCTTTAAGAAATAGCAGTCATCAAGTCGCCTTGAAATGCTGCCTTTGATATGTAGATTTAGTAATAAAAATCTAAAAATAAGCACATAGTTATTAAAATTAGTCTAAAGATTGACCTATTTAAGAACCCAAGTCGTTAGCATAGTAGTCCAACTGATGGGTCAATTAGTCAAACTAGATTATGCCTAATTAAGAATATTAAAAAATTCTGAAATTATTTGGCATATATTAGAAAATTTTATATGTAGTGATAAATTATCAATTTAAATACCACCTGACATGGGTCTATATTTTACAAGTACTTTTTAACTGTAACATGAATAGAAAATAATCATGAATCATCCATTTTATTAAAGAATGTTAAAAATGCATAAAAAAATACAAAAACTATTGATTTTTTTTTTTTTTTTTTTCAATGACAGAGGGTGGAAGCCCCTTGATTACAACTTAATTAGGTCAAGGAACATGAACTTATTGATATTTTCTAATTATTTTAAATTACAAAGTTTTAAATACCTAAAAGAATAAAATGATGTGTATCTATTTTTTGATTTTGTATCAAAGAGAAAAGAATTTATTTTTAAAGAAAGAATCTATCATTGAAATATAATAATGTGTTTGAAAATAACTATGACACATATAAATTTAATTATCATAGTAGAACAATTGCACATTGCCTTTTTAGAGTTTAAGTGGCTTAACAATGGTTCAAATCCCACATACATTAGACGCAATTTTTAAACCCAGATTAAGCAGTCTTGGACTGCCCAAATCAACCAATTTAAGCTAGCTTTCATCAAGTCAAATGCTAGTCTGATCTTCTCTAGCAATTGGCCCAGCAATCCTCTATAGCCCAACTAACTACTCTGGTCCAGTTTTCCTTACTACGTCTATAATGAAAGCAGGAACGAAATAATCTCTTCTATAATTCCTCATCCTAGCATGGATTATATTTCAGCTAAGATAAAGCAATATTATTTTTTACCATGGTGTGGTTAGTAATTAACATGTTGAAGGCCTCTTTGATTCAAGTCCGAGCATCTTCAAGTTTTAATTAGGGAGAAATATTTGTTATACATAACATTAAAAACATAAGGTATATGAACTATTATATTAGAAAATAATGATTAATAATTACATTAGTTGATTATATCATCTATATATCCCAAGAATTGAACTATTCAATTTGTAGTCGTAGAATATTATTTCATTTATGTATATAGTAACGATATTTTGGAATGCTTTTGTCTTCTATTAAATATTTTTATATTAGGTCTTTACTTTTTTTTCTTTCTTTTTTCTCTTGGTTGTTAAGTGATAAGTGAATATAGCTTGACATCTTATAATCTCACTTTTTTATTGATACCAGAGGTTGGAGAACTGCGATTCATAGCTCCTAAACTAATAATACAATATTTTATTATTTTAACAAACACATATCTATTTATGGGATGTGCACTTCTATTATTTCTCTATCATGAGAAATTTTTTTTGATTAATGTGATATATTCAGTACAATTTGAAATGATTATAACAAGATCATATCAACAAAACCTTCATTAATTAATATTCATTAAGATGATGCAAAAGTTTGGAAAATATAAGAAGTAATGAGCAAATATAAAACCATATTCTACATATTTTAGTATTAATTTATATTATTTATTCACCATTTCTATGTTATGCTATAGGTCAAATAACCAAGTGCAAATATATTATTTATATGAAAAAATACAAAAGAATACCAAAAATAATAAAAAAAAATTATTTATATGAAATTATGCTAAATAAGTTTACATAAATGTCTAATCATGCATAGAAATATTTAATAGATTAAACCAAACTTATTCCCATTATTCTTTTACCTTCACTTGTTTCCATAAACTTTGTTGAAGAATTAAATTTATTTCATCAAGGAAAAAATTAATAAAGTAAATTTATTCACTTTATATTGAAATAAAAAGAAAATATTTATCAATAATAATTTATTTTTTTTATGTGCTACTCATTCAAATCAATCCGGATCTAATGCCCCCACCCTGAACCTTTTGCAATACCTCCACATTTTTCTTTCATACGTGTTGTTACGTTGTGGGTGTTTCACGTGGCTTGCTGTTGCACTGTTAACAGCGGATCAGTATCCTACCTAATGTCCATTGCTTTCGACACGTGGCCCCAGCGGAAGACGGCCTACCTGATTTGAATTGCCTGAGATCAAGAGTGGCGCCAAAACACCAAAGATGCCAATCGAGTACGTGGGTCCCATGATGACATAAGATACACGACGAATATTCCGATCGAGCACAGGGGGGGCCCCCATATCATCTTCCGTTCGATCCTGCCAAGAATGGTATCATCGAACGGCTCTGATTGATATGCGGACCGTCGGGGCCCACGTAGCCTAAAATATTAGGATCCCTTTACGTGGTCAACACGGTGCCCTCCATGTCAATTATGCGGGAAGAGCGAGGAAGGAGGTGGTAATCGGCCTAAGAATTCATTGACTTTGACAACCAAAGGGCCCATGGCATATTCTTTCTCTCCAAGATATCTTAGATTACTATATAATATATTTATAGTCAAAAGTAGTTGATAGATTATTATATTATATCTTGACGTGGTTCCATTATGTGTTGAATTTAATCCAAGGTTCTCCGCTATTGGCAGACAAAAGGTGTAATCTATAACTCGAAGCATCTAGTCTAGGGGTTGCGTAGTCATGCCTAACGTCCCCCTTGACTAGTTCAAAAGGATTTTGAAGGTGCTATGCAAATCAAGCACAGTACCATTGGCTATCCATGAGGACCAAGACCCCCCTCTCTCTCTCTCTCTCTCTCTCTCCTAAGGGGTGCTCTCTTCTAGCTTGTTTAATTAACCAATAAAATAGATTCAGTTCATACCAAGCATTAAAGCTTAGTAGTATTCCAAACCCTTACATGTCTAAGGTGATTTGATATCGACATTTATGCTGCTGATACTATTTGATGTAATATGATTTAACAAGCTAATTTTGTAATGACATTTGGTAGAATTGAATTAAAATATATAGAGATTGGAATACATATGTGGGCCATTCATATTAGCCATTATATAATGATTGATTACTTCACTAAGTGGATTAAAGCCAAACCATTAGCTTGGATTATTAAGCAAAATATTCAAGACTTCATCTATAAACCAATCATTAGCTGGTTCGGAATTCTGAGGATCCTTATTGTTAATAATGACAAACAAGTGCTCGATTTTGGAAATTCTATCAAATGCTAAGTATTATTAATCACTGGTTCTCTTTGACGGCCCATCCTCAAGCTATTGGATAAGTTGAGGTGATGAATCTAACTATCTTGCTTGCCTTGAAGACTTAGCTTGGACAAGCCAAAGAAGTCGCATAAGAGCTCGCTAGTATACTATGAGTTTACTGAATTATGACCTGTGTACCCACGAGGGAACATCATTTAATCTAGCCTTTAGAACTCGAGTTGTCATTCCAGTTAAGATCGTGACACAGCATCATTGTGTCCATAAATTTTAAGAACAAGAGAATAGAGATAACCTTAGAGCTAACCTTGATCCGATCAAGAAGTTCAGGAGCAGTTACAAGTTTGAATGGCTGGTTACTAGTAAAAATGAGCTAATTATTACAACTCGAGAATTAAAGGACGTTAATTTTGATTGCGAGACCTTGTGCTCAGAAAAATTATGGCATTGCATCAAGCTGAAGATGAAAGAAATTAACTACAAATTGAGAAAGCGCATACCGAGTGGTAGAGACAATTCAGTTAGAAGTTTATTGATTGAAAAAACTTAATGGCTAACTAAT
This sequence comes from Calamus simplicifolius, assembly GCA_900491605.1. Classification (NCBI taxonomy): domain Eukaryota; kingdom Viridiplantae; phylum Streptophyta; class Magnoliopsida; order Arecales; family Arecaceae; genus Calamus; species Calamus simplicifolius. Next base: position 311,033 of record UESW01001743.1, on the reverse strand, counting down.
TCCTCGCACTTAAATTATAAGAACCTAATAATGTATTATTAGTAATTTTTATTTTGTAGTTCTTTTCCATAATAATAATAAGAGAGATTTAGTTTTTCTCTCGTAAGACTTAACTGAATGAAGGTTGGTTATATAAGATTGGCCTAAGTCCTAATAATACTTAGGCTTAGTAGAAGAGAAAAGATGCTTGACTTAATCATTCAGCTAACAACCACCAAAAATTCTATGAAAATTATTCGAATCAGCTTCGAGTCTGACTAGTATTCCTTAGCTTAATCACCTGAAAGTGAGCTCATTATTCAAAAAGCCTAGATCATCTATCTAGGGTTTTGACTCACTGATTAGAACAAGTAGAGGGTTAATGCTAAGGATTGACTTCAAGAGATGACCCAATCTACTAGAAGTATAGTATATGTTGGTAGTGGAGAAAGCCGAGGAGATAGATCAGCTCCTAGCTGAGGTGGCTATATTGGAGAAGGTCCAACTTGATGAATTAATTTCTCTTCTAATATCATGTATAACAATAAGATCATAGCTAACTAATGTTCATGAGTCATTGATTTTGGCCACACCTATTTAAGCTGACTAAACTGACTAATGTCTCAGCGTGATTTGATGGATGATCTATTCAACCACTTGGTCATATGGAAAAGCCCAATAATCCTAAGATAGGTTAGTTATACAAGAATCCAAGCTACTTTTATGACTTAAGTATGGACTTAAGCTCAACTCTCAAAAGTGAAGGGGACAAATGATATGGTCCAATTTGGCTGGCTAGTTTTATGGTGATATGTGATAGAGTCCGATATTAATACAAAAAGAAAAAGTCTTGATAAAAAAAAAAAGACTCCCCTTTGTAATTACTAATCTATCATAATTTGATCAAAACTCTCCTGATTGGCGTAAATATACTCTAAAGAGGTATTAGCTCATCAATTTTGAGAATATTTCTTTATGGATGCTACTTGCTCTAGGATTAGGATAATCAAGATCCATTTGATACCAAAATTTGGCTCTAAAAACAACTCCTCCAGACGTCTACAAAAGCAGCTTAAATCTTCAAGGAAAATAAGTTATGCTTGTTCCTTGATTAGGCCTTGGGTAGCTCCTCTAAGAGCTCTAGGATCCTTCTTATCCACCATTGATTGCCTCGAGTATCGAAATATTTTCTTTAAAGAAAAACTTCAGGACTCCTAATGCTTTGCTTTCTTTTCTCGTGTAGGAAGATAGATTTCTAGTTAGAAGGTGCTCTATCATTTAGTGTGAAAACATATCTTGTCTGTTGAAATGCAAAGATCAATTTTGGATGTCAATACTGTCTAATAGTCATTAAAACATCATCAAAATCAACCATCCTATAGTTGCTAGCTTATTGTTAGAAGAATCCCTATGTCCAAGTCACTATTACAAGGAATTTATCTAGTGACTTGAAGATCACGACTATCCAAATTAGTTAGATAGAGGTCCACCAATCATTTGAATCCTTTTAAAGTAGTTTCTAATTTAAAGTAGAAGTTCCTAACATTCAATGATAAATGGACTACTCTTAGAAGCATTGTGATGGAAGAAAATTATCATTCAAAAGCTTTTGACATGGCCACTGCTATGTGGATTCCAACATGGAACTCGATATTCGTATTGTTTGAAATAGTTAAACGGAGCATTTATCACCGTTTGAATTATCAAAAGTTAAGCCAACTAAAAAGCTAAGTCTAGAAGATTTGATAGCAATATGCTTATTATTAGAAGCTATTAGATAGTCAATTTATTGTTATTTTAGCTTTCTAATGGCAACCTACTCACCATCAGAAAAAAAAAATTTCTAGAAACCTTTTTCGCTAGGATTACCTAGTCTAGACGTTAATTAAAGGAAAAAGATTGATATAGCCGACTTTAGCTGGTTTACAATTGAGATTTTAGATGTTTTAGGACTCTAGTTTTTATGTTTGATTTGAGTTTTAAAAAACCTCCATGAGTTTCCTTTGATGCAAGAGGTTTAAAACCTACAAATACCCTCCATGAATGCTTATCAATCTTAAAAATATTAATAAAATTCTCTTAAAATTCTTTTGAAATTATTGAATGGAAAGATATTATTTGGGACTATATTGTATAAAGCCATGGTTTAAGAGAAGGTCTTGATAATAGGCTAAAGCTCCTCAATCCTAGAGGTCTTGGTGAGGCATTCTTTATCATAGGCTTATGAAGATTACAGGTGCATGGCTTATGGCTTAGTAGGAAGGCAAGGTGAGAGCCCTTACTGTTATCCTGAGTTCATGTCTTGTTATTAATCTTTTAGCATTATTTACTTATTTTGGTTTTTAATGATTAGCTTAATATTGCTTCTAGATTATTTTTCTGATTCTAGTTCTTTTTTCTATTTGCCACTTTGATCTTATGTGGGATCAAAATCGTATGGAGTTTCTTACCTACTTTAGAGTATATATGATAATTATACTCTTTATTGAAACTTATTTCATAGCCTATGTAGATATCTACCTATATATCCCTCAAACTCTAATTTACATATTCTAAAGAAAAACTATAATTTTCTTATAATTTTTTAGTCAAAACCTTTAAGTTAGTTGACTGATTTTATGTGATCTTATCATTCATGTTTATTAATATAATTTTAAGAAATTATATCACATGTCCATTATGTGATGACTTAAGTATATCTAAAGACTAAAATAGCATTCATACAACCTTACGTGATTCTTTTTCAATTAGGGTTTCTCTCCTTTTAAAAAAAATTAGAAGAAGAAATCAAAGAATATGTAGAAATGATATTGTCAGAACTAAGAGATCCTCTAAGAATGATTTTTAAAACAGTTCGGAAGGGAGAGCTAGAATTATGCTATCCTTTAGCAACCATCCATCAACATGACCTTCGACTTGTCACTGCTTATCTAAGGAAGCAACTCCTAAAAGGGATGCAAGGAGGACTAGGAGAAGCAGAAGGCCAACTCTACTACCTCCATGTTGAAATAGGTTCATCAAAATTAGGTACTAATTAAGAGCTTCACTTCATCTCTCATCTAATGAGGTCCAATGAGGTCATGAAGGAAGAGGTCAATTATGTAAAGTAATTTTTTAGTATCCATGATGCAGTCATTTGTTAGCAATGCCCACCTTCTCAACCAAGGTAACATCACTAATGCTCGACTTTGAATCACTAATGTTGACTAGCTTGTGATGGTGCCTTGCAACCTAGCATGACAGGCATAGTTGTTTAGCCTCCAAACCATGGTATGCATCTTGATAGGGTGTGCATGCTAGATCTTGGATCCAAAAGTCTCATTTATCACCATCCAATTTGACAATCCTAATTTCAACACCATTAACCTTAACTTGATTTAAAAGCAACAATATCATAGCTACCACTAACAACAACTCTAGCAATACTAGAATCAAAATGATAAAAGCAATACATAAATCCAATCATTTTTCACCAAAGAGTTTAATTTCTTTTAAGTTCTTGTTGAACGGCTCTACCCTTTTCTCAATCCTTTAGGTAGATTTTGATAATATCCTAAATTTTGATAATATAAGAAGGAATCTATCTCTAGCTATGAGAGCCTATGCTAGCAAGTATTTAGTTTTACATTGGTTATGTACTAAGAAGATTTTGGGTACTTGTACAGAATCAAGGAGCATGATAATACTTTTTAAATGTGACTTTAGGTTGTAACAAATAGTATCAGGACGAACCCAACTCATAACTTATATAAATTAAGGGACACTATAGATGGACTCTATATATGTGTGTTTAGATTCTATTGGATTTGGATACAAGTTTAGATATGGACCCTTTATTTAGCAAGGATGTCATGGTTTGAGAGTTCATACTGCCGATTATTTAATCCTTATCGATTATGTAATAGGAAGATCCTAAGTATTTATATAGGACTAAGGAGTCCAAATAATATTTTTCAGCTAGCATTTGAGTAAGAAACTAGGACCCAACCCATAGGTCATGTGAACTAAGGGACACTATAGATAGGCTCTATATATTTGTACGTAATTGGATTTGATTATATTTGGATGTAGATTTAAACATAGATCTTTATTTGATAAGGATACTAGGGCTTGAACAGAAAGAGTATGTAAGAGCCCATGCTGGCCAGTATTTAGTGCCATATCAATTATATAGCAGAAAGATCTTGGATATTTATGCAGGATCAAGTAGCCTAAATAAAACTTTATGGCTAGTTTTTTTAGGTATTTTGAATATTTTAATCAGTGTATTTTGAATATTTTTTGTTCTAAATGTTTGAATGAAATAGAACAATAATACAACTCGTTCCAAATAAAAAGGAATAATTTATTATATAAAATTTAAATTCTTAGGACGAAAAGTTGGCTACTGAGAGCAAAGAGTACTTAAGAAAAAAAAAAAATTTTTGAATGAAATGTTGAAATAGAATAGTACATTTTGCTTGGAACAAAAGGGCTTTAAAAGTCCCTTAAGAAGTTAACGGTACTTTTATCGTTTGAAAAGATGCAATCATGGCCTTGGGTGGTGGATAGAGAGTTGAATCATATTGGGTCAACTGACCAACTTTCAGAGCTCATTTAAAAGATATTAAATGCAAGGAGGGTGAGGTGGGACTCTAGTAAGAGAGAGATATTAAATTCAAAGAGGGTGAAGTGCAACTCTAGAAAATTGAAGTGGGGAAAGCATAATTTTTCCTACATGCAAACCGCATCTTGGCTTTTCTCCTTAGCATTCATTCTCCCTGCGGTCCTCTGATTGAGATATTAATGTTGTCCCCAACCACATGTTGCATCTATACCTTAATAAATAAATAAATAAATAATCTATCTCTCTTTTAGGTCATTTGTATTAGATCTTATGTGCATGAACGTGCAAATGAGAGTGTCATTTGTATTAGATCTTTTACGAACAGTGTTACATAATGGATCCACCCCCTTAACCATTTTAATAATTGATGCATGAATCTGTAATCAGATAGTACACTTCTTAGCTTGCTTATTGGATAATAATCTGCCATGTGCTTTTGCTGTGGGCTATCCAATCCAACACATTGTGCAAGTTAGCTAGATATTAAATCCAGCCAAGTTTTTTTTTTTTTTTTTTTTTGTACAAATACAAAAAGAAAGCTTAGATCTTACCCTAGCAACTTAATTGCACATGTATACAGCTTGCCAAACATTAATATTTGGAAGATTTTAAATATATAAAATATTTCTGATATGGTAGTGGCATCTGAGAATGAGACAAAGTTTTGTGATGAAAAACGTCCAAAACTAATAATCAATCTTCAAACATGGGATAAGGCGACTTGATAATAAATTTTGATCAGGTTAATTAATTTAACTTAATATTCTTGAACTATGATGTATTTACTCTTCTTCTAAACTAAAATAATCTATAATTAACCACTTAATTACAGCTAGTTTAACTTGTATATATTAATTTTATCATTGCCATATAAATACACATTAAAATTAGCAAAAAAAAATGATTACATGTCGGTTTCACCGTTACTTTCTTGCTAATTTTAGTCACTCTTTAAAATAAAAAGCAATAAATTATAATTTAAAATTCTTTTTACTTTATGAGACTAGGGATGTAACTTGGGTCGGGTTCAATCCGAATCCGGCCCGTCGAACCCTATTTGCAGCAGTACTCAAACTTTAGTTTGCTTAACCCGAACCCAAAGGATTCGGGTTGAACCCGGACCGATTTGCAACTTGAGCCGGGTTCGGGTTGCAGTCAATCCGAACCCGAGAAAATTCGAACCAACAAAGTCACAAACGGTAAGCCCACTGGTATTGTAGAAGTGATGATTTAGCCTTGTTTGTTAGGTTTAAAGATATGTAGAGCTGACAATGGTATTATGGAAGTGATGATTCTTGGTATGAACATTCCACCATAACCTTCATTACCTTTTAAAATGAGCAATATACCTTTAACCATTGCATTTTATCATGTAATGTTGGTGGGCCAAACTAGTATCTTTATTTTTTTTTTAATTATCTTCTTTGAGACATTTGTAATTTCTAATATGAAGTTTGCTAAAATTGTATGAAAGCATCTGAGAAGAGGTGATGAGCAGAAAACTAAAATATATGGGAAAGGGGTGATGAGTAAAAAATCAGAGAGCTTTGGATGGTGAATACAGACTCGCTACTTGAAAAAGATCTTTTATACCAGACTTATGTGGTCTTCTAGCTAGCTCTTTATATTTTGTCTCAGTATTTTCTGCTTCCGAAGGATAATGGTGACTTCATCAATGCATATGGTGGCTATTGCAATGTTATGCAACATCTGGATTACTTTGGATATATTTTGGTTTAAGAATGTATTTTTTTTTGTTTCGTCTTATGTAAAATATGTATATTTTTAGACGTGCAATTTGAAATGTGAAGCTTGTTTGTTTCAAACTTCAGCTTGTTTGTACAATGTGAAACTTATTTATTTCAAACTTTAGTTTATTTGTGTAATGTTAAGCTTGTTTGTTTCATATTATCATTTTTTTTATCAATCCGAATTTCAATCTAAAACTCAATTCGAATCTGATTTTTAAAAATAGGATTAGATTTAAGTTTTTACGAATATGATTAGAATTAATATTTTATAAATAAATTAAAATTAAGATTAAAATTAATATTTTATAAATAAAATTAAGATTAAAATTAAAAAAATTTTAAGTTTCACGAGCCCAATTGCATCCCTAGCCATGGCATGGTTAGGTTAAAATAAGACGCCCCTCGTATGGCATTGGCTGTCAATTCAGCGACATAGAAAGTATTCAGACGTCAAGATCGTTTCGTTTCACAAAAAAGAAGAAATCGAATCCCCTAGGTAGGAGGGTTAGCTAGTGGGGGAGGGGGGGGGGGGGTCACATGAGTTGAGAGACAGCAACGTTACAACTAAGGAAAAAAGCGCTTGGTTTCCGGTCCAACTTGGCTGGTTGGACCCAGAACGGATGCAGTTGTCCAGTCCCCACTGCACCACTTGCCCATGCCATTTGCCATTCCAATATCCCCATCCCATCCCCACTGCTGGTCCGTGACCAGCATCCATAATGTTAAGCTTATTATTATTATTATTATTATTCATTCATTCAGTATAATTTAAAATCATTTAGTTTTCAGATAACAATCATTATGAATTAACACTCATTATTTATAATAATTTGGTACAGTAGTACTTCTGAGAAGATCATCGTAATAAAAGAGGCTTTTGAATGGACTATTTTTTTTTTAATTTTTGAAGTGAAAATGGTAATAAAAATAGTGATTTTTGTTATTTGTTACTATCGATATGTGTATAATGCACTGAATTTTCTTCTTCATGGTATTTATATTACCAGACATAATAGTAGTATATTTCTTTCTTCAAAATAAAATTTTGTATAAAATATTTACTTACTTATTGATTTTGTAAGAAAACATTTTATTTTTATTTTTATTTTTATTTTTAAGCATGATGCACAGTCAAAAGTTTATTGATGATTTTTTTTTTTTTTGGGTACAAAAGCGGGCGATCACACTAACCTAGTGCGAGTCAGTCCAGAAAGGTCTGAATACAAAAATTGCTGTAACATAGATGGACAGGGATCGTTCGGCAACCAGTACCACGATCCATCATGCTGGGCCACAAAGGACGCTACCCAATTCAAAAGTTTATTGATGATTTCATCCTTAGACCTAAGAGCTTCTTGATGATGCACCTAAGGAATCTCTTGGATCCACATAACATACCCTTGGTCTCACAAATATAATATTTTACTTTCGTTAAGTTGGATCAAGTCCAAGGATCTAGCATTGAGAATCCATGAAAGTCCAGGAATATTTGGAGATAAGCCCTTCTATCAATGGTTAAAAAAAAAAAAATCATGTTCTTCCAAAATTTTCCAATCAACTTCATCTCTCTCTCTCTCTCTCTCTCTCTCTCTCTCTCTCTCTCTCTCTATATATATATATATATATATATATATATATTGATGGTATTAAAAAAATTATGTTTCCATGAGATAAAGGGGAGGAGTTGTGTGGGATTGAAAGATTTGGATTGCTGGATGGCGTCTCATGCTGGTTCTTGGAGCTGAAAGCCGGGTGAATCTTGCCCCCTGTTCTTTTCCAAATTTTGTACTATGATTATCGGGTTTGACTCATCTTATATTGATATGATCATTCGTCTTTATCAAAAAAAAAAAAAAAATTTAAATTTCAGCTTTATTTTAAATAAAACATTAAAAAGGGTATGATGGATATTATTATTATTTTTTTTAAAAAAAGTGATACCTAAATTGCAAATGGAGTAAACCTCAGCATTTGTCCAGGCCCATGGATGTAACTAAACCCGGTCTAGGCGAACCGGTCGGAGGGATGGGGGAGGGAGAGGGAGAGGGAGAACGGCCTCCAGGTGAGCAAAGTCTATAAAAGGAGCGGCCCTTCTGGCGACCTTAGCGCGGCCACCTAAGGAGGCCTCTCCGATTTTAATTCGATTTATGCCTTCTTATTTCGCTCCGTTTTTAGCCATCGGAGGGCCAACGCAACGCAAAGATTGTTCTCATAAAAAGAAAAGCAAATTTTTGGCCACCTTGAGTTATTATTATTATTATTATTAAAAAAAAAGGCCAAGCCTCCCGTGCTGAAGCCAGAGGCAAGGTTTTTCCTCCCATTTTTAGGCCATTTTGGACAAATATTCATTGATTTTTCCCTCAGGAGATTCCCGAGCTCGAGATCTCGTGTAGATCCAGGTGAGTTTCTCCTCTCTATCTGGTTTTGTTGGATTTTTTTTTCTTTATTTTCCTTTCATTTTTCTTTTGCGATTCAGTTTATTTTTGGTGTTGTTTGCCCATTTCTTCGAGGTTCTGCAGATAGGCTTTGGTTGTTCGTCAGATTTCTGGGTGTTTTTGACATGCGCTTTGGTTGCCATTGCGTAAAAAAGAAAGTTTTCTCTCCCTTCTTCCCGATCCTTTTCCCTTCTCTGTTTCTTTTAAACCTCTGTTTGAACAAGTTTCTAGCGGGATTTCTGTTCTAACGGTTAGAGCAATTTGAGATCTTTTCTTTTCCTAAGAAAGAAACAAAATTGTGGCATTGGATCTTGATGATACTCATTCTGGCAATGGCGTCATCTTGATTTCTTAAAAACATATCATTTGATTCGAAATAAAGAGCTATTGATTTCGGTCTTTCTTTTGGTGTATGAATTGTTTTTTCTCATATAGATCTGGCTAAAAATAAATCAACTTGTTTGCTTGGATATATGTATGTTTGATGGTGTTATCTATTTGGTTGGATAATAGCTACTATTCATTATAGTTCGATAATAGCAACTTGCTTTTGTTTTTGTTTTTGTTTCGAGTGTGGGCCTTGGGGCAACAGTAAAGTTGCTCTACTGAGTTGGAATATGAGACAGGGTGTAGGGTAAGGCTCTGCACAGCTAGCTGGCCACTACATACTTTTATTTTAATTTGGATTTTGTTTTAAATTTTTGCAGGAGAGGATTGATTTGAAGAAAAAGAGACATCCTTACATGGTGAATTGACTTTTATTATACATGGTTCTGTTGCTTTCTTGGTTATGATGGCTTTGTGTTTTAAGCCCTCAGTCATTGTTATGATCTGAATTCTTGTCCAATAACCCTATGGGTTTTGGGTGTTAGATATGTGGGTCAAGAAAATTGATCTGTTTCAGATTTGTTATCAGGGGGAAGAAGTAGCAGAAGACCTTCTAGATGGCTTGGATAAATTTTCTCCTCTTCAGTGCGACTCAAAATCCCAAGGCTGTCTGACAGCTACAACCATTGATGACAAGATTGTGAGTGAAAATGACTCTCGTTCTTCCTTAGCTTAATGCACATGGACTAGTTTAATTCTCACAAGAAATAATAGTTTGTATTCACATGTTCAGTATGTTATTGGAGGATCTGATGATGGAGCCCAGTTGCCGATGGTCATCAAAGTTTTTGATAAGATAACTGGAATATGGTAAGATGAGCAGCTTGCATGTTGTTTTTTTCATTGTTTTGCATATGTATTTGGAGTTGAAATATTTGATGTTGCTCGAATTGATAGGTTGATTCCCACTGAATTGGGTACGAAACCTGTGCCATCTAAAGGCCACTCAGCCGTTCTTCTTAATAATGATCGGATATTGATTCTTATGAGGGACTCTCCACTGGATGACTGCACTTGGTTTCTTGAGGTTTGAATTCTGCAGACTGTTTTCTCATGTGTAGGAATGTAAAACATCTATTACATGTGTAGGAATGATACTAATTGATAATCTGAATCATTCTTCAGAACTTGATTGCTTGAAGGCTGTTTATAAACATGATAAAAAAAGGGTTCATAAGGGATTGAGTGCTACATTCGCAAACAACATGATGGAAATGGCATGTAGGGCAGATCTTATATATTTGGTGTGTGTCAAATCAATTAAGAATTCCTTTGTATCTGGTACTATCACCAGTTAGTTGATCTATGGATGCTAATATCTTTGTATTAGAGGACAAGGATTTGAAGTTTTGTGCCAGAAGCCTTCTCACATGACAATCCCCTGACATCTTTTATCTCCAAATGATATTAAAATATAATTGTCTTCTTGTTTTCATATTCTACCTTCTTTGCTTATGAATTTTCTTCTATATTTTGCATAATTTGGTAGGTGAGCACCCCCTTTGTTAAAGAGCAGAATAAAATACTTGGGACAGAGGTGGTTGCCTGGAGCAAGGGGGTCAGAGGGGATGGCCCAAAGCCAATTGTAATCAGCGGCCCTTCTGGAGTCGGCAAAGGTACATTAATATCCAAACTGATGAAGGAATTTCCATCAACTTTTGGGTTTTCTGTAAGTCACACAACAAGAGCTCCAAGAGAGAAGGAAGTAGATGGAGTTCACTACCACTTCACAGAGAGAAGTAAAATGGAGAAAGATATAAGGGATGGAAAATTCCTTGAATCTGCATCAGTTCATGGAAACCTTTATGGAACAAGCATTGAAGCAGTTGAAGCAGTTACAGATGCTGGGAAGGTATTATCAGATCCGTTTACTGCGAATACATATATATAAATTACTGCTACATATGCTTCTTCTTCCTCTTCTTTGCTTCTCCTAGCAATTGGGATGCACACTTCTCATTTGATTTTGGGTCGTATTATCTTTGCAAATTGGAAGTACTTCTAATTGTATATTGGGTACTTTTCGAAACAGAGATGCATTCTTGACATTGATGTTCAAGGTGCTCGATCTGTGAGGGCTAGTTCTCTGGAAGCGATATTCATCTTTATCAACCCCCCATCATTTGAGGAGCTCGAGAAGCGCCTTCGTGAACGGTATATTAAAATTTTTTAAAATCTTTGAGGTTAAGACTTGGTTCTTTGCATCTATTAAAGACTTGCTAATTATTAATCCAAGAAATCAATCTATCTGAATCCTCTCATCTTGTTAACATTAGAGGAACTGAGAATGAGGAACAGGTCCAAAAGAGACTGAGAAATGCAAAGGCAGAGCTTGATCAAGGAAAATCTTCCGGTCTTTTTGATCATATCTTAGTGAATGATGATCTTGAAACGTGCTATAAGAATCTTAAGGTGCACATTGCTATCACTACTTTTCACTGATCTGTAACCCTGAACTCTTTTGCTTTCAGTATTTAGCCAAACTACCAACTATTTTTCTAACTGGATCACATTTTTATGTAGCAAATACTTGGTTTGGATGAGACCACAGATGCTTCCTATCAACCATGTAAGGACCATCATGTGCAATTTTTCATACTATTTTGCTCTCTGAAATTACTGGTACTAAAAGGTTTTGTATCACACAGCTGTGAAGAACTACACCATCCCTGTATGTCACTCCATCTCTAAAACAGATCAAAAAATTCTGATACAAGGTGGAAGTAATGAGTTGGAAGCAGCAACCCCTAGCTTGTAAGCTGTTTGATTATGAGATTTTAGTATTGAATTCTTGTTGAAGGAGGCTGACTCCTTTCCCCTGTATTTTGAACTGGATAGGTTCACGCTCGATGCATCCTTGCTTAAAGGAGGTGCTCCTGGCCGGACAAGAGGGCTGAAAATATTCTGTTGACTTAACCGATAGTCTGAATTGGATTGAACTTTAGCAAACAACAGAGATGATAAACTAGCAAACAACAGAAATGATAAACCTAATCAAGATGCATGCACTGGTGTGATTCAATTTTGGATCAACTTGTCCTGAAGTTACAAAAAATTTACACTCAGATGTTGTGAAGATATGTGGTTGTCGGGTTCAAATTGCATATTAAATAGACACTGTGATCTGTACTATTGTCACAGCAAACATTTTACTGGGGACATTATTTGCATTCTTAATTTGTATCTCAGAACTAAATTTATTGAACTTTTCACTGGGAGATAGAAGTCAAGAAAATGCGTGTCTTAATCCATGCTGTCTGAAGGGTTCTGTTCTTGATGTATTAAAATTTCTATTAATACTTTTATACCAACTACTTGGTCCTTTGCTCTTAATTTGCATATTAATTTGCATCTTAATTTGCCATTGAATTGTTTCAGTGGGTGATGAAACCTCTTAGCATATTAATTTGCATCAGGTGCTCCTGTTTATGCATTACATTTTTCAATGTGTCAACAACAATCAACTTTGAGTAATTAGGGAGTCCCCAGTTCAAAGCACGATGCACTTCAGAAGGAAATTAATAGTCTCTATGTATAAATAATAGACCAATAAATTACAGCAGGTGAAGAATTTCTGAAAATAAAGTAAAATTTCATACATAATACATGAAAAGTATACGGCAAGATTGGTGATAAGGCAATACTCAAAGAATTACTATTTAACAATTTTATTTTCAATGAGAAATGCTATTTGGCAATAAAAAAAAAGAAAGAAATTAAACATTATATCTACTGCCTAGATTTTTTTGGGGCGTGGGTTGTAGCAACTGCAAAGTTGGAAAGGTCACCATGTCAGCATCCAAAGTAATATGAGCTGGAATCCAGTCATATACGGATGTTGATATGAAAACACTATTTGATCAATCCCATGTGGAGCCACGATAGCAGCATAGCAAACGACATGATGAATGAAGACAAAAAAAAAAAAAATTTCAAGTGGAGCGGAGATTTGAAAATTCAGCTATCAACATCCTAGTGAAATTGGTGAAGGATTTTACTGGATTTACTAATGCTGGAACCTACTTCAATTATCCTTTTAAGTCCACGAGGCTTAAATTTCTCTGATTCTTGTTGGCGCCTCAGAAGCTCCATGGATATCCAGTAGATCAATGTCCTCACACCAAAATATTTTGCCTTCTTTTTTCTCCCTAATTGTAGGGAGGTGATCTTTGACCCCACTCTTTTCCTTTTCTTTTTCTTTTTCTTTTTTTTTCTAAAATATAATTTTGATGAGGATGTATCAAATTTTTGGTAGATGAACAAGCATGCAGTCGACCTACCTAAAACACATGAAAATTTGAGATGGATCTCTAAATACTATCTAGATACATTCAGATCACAGCTTCAATGAAAGCTATCATCTATTGTGGAGCAAGTAAAAAAGGATTATGTTGTTAAAATATCTAAAAGTCAGGCATTTAAAAAAAAGGCAAGATAACGATGGAGGGCAGTAGAGCAATATACTAGGATATATGACTACTATGATAAGATACAAAGGACTAATATTGGTAGTACTTTGAAGATTGAGGTTGATAGGCCACAGATTGATATGGCTCTCATGTTCAAAAAGTTGTATATATGCATGGATGCTTTTAGATGAGGATTACATGCTGGTTTAAGCCTCTTATCAACTTGGATGCTTGTCACTTAATGGGTCCATGTCAAGGCCAACTTCTTGCAGCCGTTGGCATTGATGCAAATAATGGCATATTCCTTGTTGCATATGCTGTGGCAAAAGCCGAGATAAAGAACTCATGGGTCTAGTTAAAGGACTTGTGGGTTTGATTTTTTGAGCTGCTGATTCGAGATACTGGACCAATTAGAGATTATAGTTGAACATTTATAAGTGACCAACATAAGGCATGTGATAAAAGTTTAGCCTATTTTTTTTTAAACATCAATCCATTTTTTAAGTTTTAATTAATACAATAAATATTTGCACATGATGCAGGGGTTGACCCCAGCCATTGAGAGTGTGGTGCCTGAGCATAGATTTTGCCTTAGGCATTTGTATGGAAACTTTAAGGCTAGCTTTAAGGGACTTGTCTTTAAACAACTGGTTTGTTGCACAAGCAGCCATCCACCTCGAGTTCAAAGCAGAAATGTGTTGGTGGAGATACCCCCAAACTTCTAGGACTTCGAAACAAACCAATCCTAACATTGTTGGAGGATATTCGAAAATATTTGATAAGTTGTTTAGAAGCAATAAGATGAAGGCCATGAATTTTAATGGACCTATCTGCCCTAGGATTTAGAAGAAGCTGGAGAGGAATGAGATAGGTTCAAGGAATTGTACTTCGACCTAGACTGAAGTTGAATTCTTTGAGATTGTTTGTGGAAATGATCAATTTGTGGTTGGCTTGGAAAGGCGTAGTTGCAGTTGCAATAAGTAGGATCTTAGTGGAATCCTTTGCACTCATGTTGTTTCAACCATTTGGTATCTCTATAGGCACCCTGAGGAGTGTGCATCCATCTTACCGCAAAGATACCTACCTAAGAATATATAGCTAAGTAGTTTGCCTTATCAATAGGCTCGAGCTTTGGCCACGTACTAATATGAATACAGTCCTACCTCCTAAATTAAGAAGGCCCCCTAGAAGACCAAAGAAGGGTAGGAGAAGACCTTGATGAGCTCAACCAATCGCATAGAGTGAGCAAGATGCACATTGAGATGAAATACAACAGATGCCAAGAGTATGGCCACAATGTCAGAACATGCAAGGAACCGATAAGAGGACAATTGTCTACGAGGAAAGTTTCAAATAGATGAAAAAGAGGCAAACAACCAGCAACAAGGCTAGGGGTCAGTATATTACTTAGGTTCTTTTGACTTATTTGTAATCAAATATTAACACTCTACCTTTGTTATCTTGGATGCAGATCATGAGACGTGAGAGGTCTACGGGCTTAGACAATGTTGACATTCGCATGGGACACCATAACAGTTGTATCTACGTCGAGACACCTACTAGGATGGACCTTCTGTATAGAGTATGCATTGATCTCTCTTTAGATAAGCTCTAAAGCTATTTGGTTTTGATTAAACTTTGGTTGTTTTAATATGTCTTTGTAGGAGGAGAGCAGGAAGGAAAAATTTGAGAAGAAATCTTCCGCTCCTAATAGGAGGTCGGCAGCAGTGTCACTATTAGAGGTGGCAGCAATCAATAAAGTGCCATGAGACCATCATGTAGGCGATGAAGGATAAATTGCAGATGCCGATTTGTCTAATGCATTGCGGTTTAAAACATATATCTATGCTTCGACTACGTAGACTAATTAATTTCGATGTAGAACAGTTATGTGTTTGTGCTTGGACAGTTCATAGATATGGATTGAAAGGCCTGAACTATAATGGACAGGTTGCTGAGTGTTAGTAATATCATTGGTGTAACAGTTTGGACTAATGTAGCTGAAAAACAGTTATGTGCTATGTTTTTTGTGAAACATTATGGATGGAAAATTATATTGCTGTGTAACTGTTTCGGCTTAGACAATGTTGATTTTGGTGTTGTCAAACCGTTTCGATGCAAAAATTATGTATCTATGTTGCTGTTTAGGTAGATTATGATGATGATTGTGTGAAACAGTTTACACGAGAAAAATGGGACCCTGATGTATATATTTTTCTACAGGTTTTCTACTGATGAATGTGTGAAGCAATTTGAATGGAAAAATAGGCTGTGATGTAGAGCTATTTAGTTTGGATGATCGTGTGAAATAGTTTGATTGCCAAACTATGCTGTCATGAAGATAAATATTCATAGGTTTATGTGTATAGTTTTGGAAAGACGTCTGAAAAATGTCCTAATTGATATGCATAAATTTACAGCTGCCTCAATCCTATTTGCTATTTTCTGCTGAGTATGATGATCAGAGACATTCTGCTGAAAATTGACCAGCTCAAAAAATTAGGAGATAGCAGAAAATGTAGGAAAAAAGCTTTTTTTTTTTTTGTTTGTTGTTATCACGAACTTGCTAATGCACAATTAATTTCTACTTATGTATGTAAGCAAAGGAGTCATGGTTAATTAACAGGAAGAAAATCAGGAATCTAAAGCTAAATTCCCTTTCTTCTTTTCTCACGTTGCTCATAACTAACAGGAGTAAGGGAGACATCTCAACTCCCTAGATGTCCAAAGTACTACTAATGGATGGCTTGCTTTCTTTGCTAAAGATGAATGCACACGCTCAGGAAGACATCACCAAACAGGCATCTCTGCATGCATGCAGACAAAATCACTCATCCACACAAAAGTGGTCATTCAACAGCAACATCAAAGCCATATCAGCTGTTTAATTTATAAAATCAAGAATCCTTTCATCCCTTATAGGGCGCCAATGGGGGAAAGCATTTCTAATATATAATGAATACTTATAATAACAAATATTTATATGCTTGCATTAGTAGTCATTTATGAAATAAATTCTTGCTTCTTTCTAAGGTAGCATAGATCGTCTTCTCGTGCTTTCAACGTTTTGAGGATAAGAAACCCATAAATGAAGCCATATATATAACAAGCAATCTGCCAAAAATTTTGATGATTGCTATTGTTACAATCATTAATTAGTAAGTAACAAGAAAACTTCAAAATACTTGGGATCTTTCCAAAAGAAGCCTGCCTACCACAGGTGGCTGGAGAAGACATCGTGAAGAAAGCCTTCAACCAGTGGGACGCAGGAGGCGCCGGTGGCAAAGCCAGGACGCGAGAGGCAGCGGCAGGACAAGGCCGGGCCGGCGGGAGGAACAGGTTGGAGGCGGTAGGCCTAATTAGGCTCACGGTGGGACAAGCGAGGCGGAAGGCGACGGCGAGAGAGTGGAATGCGGGAGGAATCGGCGGAAGACGGCGATGGGCAGAGGAACGCGGAAGGCAGCGGCAAAAGGGAGGCAGTGGCGAGTGGTGGGAAAGGGAAGGCGAACAATAGCAGGCACTAGCGAACGGCGGTTGGAAAGCGTGAGGCCGGAGCTGACGGGTAGGTTTGATAGAAAAAATATTATTCATGGATAAGTGTATGTGATAGAGAGCTACTAGGGATATTCCTTGGCTATCCCATTGATCATATCAAATGCAAAAGATAAATCCATAGGATAACTTTTTTTACTCTTATTTGAAGGAATAACCAGCTATTCCTGTATTCTCTAAGGAATAAATTGAGGGAATATTTCTTGGTTAACCATGATTAACTATGAATAGCTATCCCTTATAGTTATGGCTTTTGTGGATAAGAGGGGATATCCTCTGGATATCCCCTCTTATCCCCTATTTCAAACACTATCTAAGCGGTGGGACACGTGCGACGGAGAGGGAAGATGAGAGAAGAAGGGCTTTATTGCAAGTAAGAAGGAGAATCGGGAAAGAAGGGGAGGAGAGAAGGAAGAGTAAGGAATATATATATATATATATATATATATTAACGGACTCTTGAATTTCGAAATAATGGATTAACAATTCGTTACCGAATTTTTTTTCCTTGACTTCGCTGCAATGGATGTCGTATATATTTTTATTAAATTTTTTAAAATTTAAAAATCAAAATGATACATCTCTTTAAGTTTAAAAATTTATTTATTTATTTATTTTGATGATTGTGATGGTGGGACGGAGCGACAACTGGATCCCTGTAATAGCTAAAGCGTACGGCCATTGCTGACACCATTCAATTCAAGGGGCTTATTGAACCCAAGACAACCGCTCCCTTCGCACAGGGTGTGACCACTCTCGCGTCAGCCTCACAGTTCATGCCGCCCACCAGGAATTCAGCCAATAATAGGCCACCGACTTCGCCCCCCAACTTTAATTTTCATTCCATCCTGCCCATTAAAGCAGAGACTCCTGGGCCCTTCATCCGATCATCCCAGAAGAAAAGAAAAAGTTCTTTCTGTATCACGCATGCATGCCACCACCCCATGCGTACAATACCATAAAAAAATAATAAAAAATATTTTTCAAACATGCGCGTTACACCATGCATCCTATGCAGTACATACAAAACGCATGCAACACGTACAGTAACACAGTAGCACGAGCACACAACTTTTCCATTAAGTCGAAGCACTCCATGCACATCCATCAATAACCAAGACTCTTGTATATATTGCATTCATATGACATCATGTGCACACAATATAAAAAGATCACACGAATGACTCCACCACCTCATAGTGGACGAGAGTCAAAATGGAGATGCTTTTCGTTTGAAAAAGAAGTGCAAACCATTGATTCTGATTGCTGTAATCTTCAAACCGATAAAGCAAGTGAAAAAAAAGGGCATGTTCTTGTCTGTTAACTATTATTACTAGATTAATCTACATCCATTCAGCCTTCCCTTTCCATGGTACAAATATTTAACAGATCTGAGAAGGAAGAAGACACAGAGAACAAAGAGAAGAACAAGACCAAGTGTTGCACTAGACCGACCAACACAGCCATTGCCACTTTGCGTGCCTTATCCCCACAATACAAGAAACCAAAATAAAGAACAGCAAACGAAAAGATAAAGCCAAGAATGAATTGCCTCTAAACATCAGACCTACCAATGACATCCCTCTTGAACTGGCCTCATGACTCCAGCTTCCTCCCCTCTTGGTTTCTCCTAAATCAAGCAGTGGAACAAAGTATAGAGGAGCCCCTCTCAAAAGTACTACCAAAATGACCTGTGAGCGTAAGCTAGAAAGTGACTCGTCTAACAGCAGAATTCACTGGGGAATGCTTGGAAACATTTAGCCATGCTCACAAGGGATAATCACTGGGTGGCAACAGCCCTGTTTCGCGGCCGTTTCACAAGGATCCCACCACACTGCTGCCCCGAGCAGTCCCCTTCCTCCACCCTCTCACCTGATTTGGAGTGAAAAGATGACAATTGGAAGCCAGACTTCTGTTGGTAGCCATCATTACCATTGGTATATGCCTGTGCTTCACGCAAGCCTTGCACTACTGGCTTTTTTAATTCATTTGTTTTGATTCCTGAACGGTTGGAGGGGAGAACTTCAGGGCCGGAGGAACTAGCTGACTGCATTGGAAGTGATGCACCTGCATTCTCCCCATACTCCGGGTTAGCAATAGCAGCATTAGAATCAGTTTTCTTCGTGTTAAGAAAACGGCCTCCACAGCCCCTTGCTCTCCTCATCGCATGCTGGTGACGTGATTCATGAAGATACGGCTGCAGAATGAAAGATACATTCATGCATCCATCATTGGATCTTCAAGTAGAGACAACTTCCATACATGCAAGATGATACCGGCATAGTCATAATTATCAATAACCATAAATACTGAATAATCTAGTCAATCTTAAGTTCAATCCCTTTCCAGAAATGCAGCTGAAAATCAATTCAAGTATAAATGGCATGCACATCACATTTTATATGTTTTATATATGGATCAAATGTTTTGGGCATTGAATTGAATGGAGCAAGAGTTAACCCAGCAGAGGAGGATGCTGAGATAAATATAGGGCAGATCAGAAAGACAGATGCACATGGATGCACAACTGCCTCCAAGACAAGAATTAGCAGAAAATGATAAGCTGGTTAATAGGCCATTAGCATAGGCTAAGGCAGGGTCCAAACAAAAAACCAGGCAAAAAGGCCAACAAGTAGATGATATGAAAAGCTTGGATTACATAAAAACGCCTGGACCAAAATTTTTTAGTTCCAAGGGTCAAGTTTGAGAGGGAAATTATTGTTAAATATCAAGACCTGTTTATGTTTACAAATTTAGACCATTGATAACATGAGCATGGAAAGGGAATGAGTTCTGAGCGTAAGTCAATATACAGCAATATGCAAGTTACATTTTTATCCACACAATGATAACATGATTGTTACAAAAAGAATGTCTAGAAATCCTACATAATAATTGTAAAGAAAAACCTGTGAGGTTAGAAACAAAATGGCACAAGAAATTTCAGTTTCTCAAGTTTGTGGGTTATATACATCATATGCTCTACAAGATGGCATGGGGATCTCAAAGTATCAGGCCCTACAAATCCTTGGTAAAAGTATCCATTCAGCAATAATTTTTGTTAGTTATTCTTCTAGGCTGAGTTACTGCTACAATTTAGACACATCAGCAGAACAACAGAAAACAACAGGCCAATAGCAGAGAAAAAAGAAATGAACTTGTAACAAAAAGCTAGCAGGATCTTGCTACATTATGTTCACATTGCCTTAAAACTCTCCTTCAGAAGGTATAGATGCACATCGAAAAACATGTAGATGTGCATTGTAAAATACTCACCTTCGAATTGAATATGGTGACCATTCTGGATTTTGGAAGAATGGAAGGTTAACAGGAAATGTAGAGCATGGATTTTTCCTCGACAAGGAAAACAAAAATCTCAAAGCATCTTTGTACAGCTCTCTAGCTTGAACATCTGTGCATATCTTGGCACAACATCACGCAGATAAACAGTTGATGCATTTTAGACTCTCTAATTTCTCCTCTTTCTCCTCTCTGTGATTCTCTTTGTTTGAATAAATTACAGGTGCCTAGTGTCTTTTTCATTCAAAAAAGAACATCTATGTGTATCCTTTTGTGTATGTGCTTGTGCGTCTGTGTGGGGTTTGGGGGTGGGTTTGTGCATACATGTATCACTAAACATGCATATGTAAACAAATGTAGGTTTACCGGATAGCCCAGGTATATATAAACAAATGTGGGGGTGGTAAGCTTGATAGGAGATGATTACCTGTCTCAAGAAGATGAATCTAATGGCCAATTAGATGACTTCTATTAGCACAACGCAATGCAGAAGTGAAGAAAAGTACTAACTGTACGAACAAGTAATTGAATCAGAGGAACCTACAACATGGTGGCGGTGACAGCATAACCTTAGTTACTTGAATAGGAGAGCTTAGGGTTTTAAGGAAGCAGAACTCTTATAAAAGTTTCAAGAAGTACGACAGATGTGGATGATGGAAATAAGGAATAACTGAGAAAAACAGCACACGAAATAGCGAACAACTGATAAAATGATATTGTTGGCCCAGTCAAACACCACATAAAAGGATGATGCTAAAGTGCAAAAGGAACAGGAAGGCATAGGTGGTTCCAATTAGCCAGTAGTTTACATTATCATAGAAAAATAAAGAACCATACAACAAACTTGTTATCGCAATGTTAGGCTAAGTTAAAATAACTCAACACTTCCCACAAACTAGCAATCAATAGTAGAAACACTATCCACATCTAGATCAGCATAAACTCAAAGAAGTTAGGACCCATCTGACAAATAGTTAATTCACAAAAAGAGAACACACAAAAAGTCGATGCTGTGACAGGGATTATAGATGGGCATAGACACCCTTTAAACCCACGATAAAACGAAAAGAAGGGCTGCATTATGACAGTTTACACCAAGCACAATGCCTGTAATCAGGGCTCAAAAACACACAAAGCACTAGCTGGTCAAAATTGTCATCTTGAAGACTCAAACTGGCTAAAGAAATGTTTCTTAATACATTATATGTGATTGGTTCATTACCAATATAAACAAATCATCAATTAAAAAAAAGAAAAAAGAAAAAGATGGTGCAAACATAAGATGATAATTAAACATGGTGTATTATACAGACTCAGTAATCTGTGCACCGTCATACTTAAATTTACGAAGATATCCATGAAGATGTTTCAGTCAGCCTACAGACCATGTCACCAAGTATTTTAGCCAAAACCAGTGCACTGCTGAGGTGGCCATTTTTGCTAGTCATGGATGGTTTCAGCTGCTTTTGGTTGGCAACATTTTGGTTATGCTTTGAACAACAAATGAATGAAATGGATCCAGAACGAAGTGATATACATTTTTAAGTTCTCGTTTTAAATCAGTGCAATCAAAATATAAGTTGTTTTATTTCAACTGGAATTTTTAACAATGGTCATATAGTTGACAGAACTTCTCAACAAGACATGGGGCACTTTTATGAGACCATACGGAGCATGAGATAAGTGGCAGATGAGTTAAAAAAAATTGCATAGCTAAAGAAATTTGAAGAAAAATAATCCTTAAACCTATTATATTACATCATACATAATACCCAAGAAAAAAGAAAACCCACATGCAAACTAAATAGAAACAGATAAGAAATAACAACAATGTGCAGATAGGTTGCAGTCTATATCACAAATAAAAAATTCTAATTGTAATTATTCCGTACCATATAGTGAAGCTGTGGACCACCAATGAAAATTATCATGCTTGATTAAGTCACCAAATTTAGTCTTGGTTCTGTAAATCTCTTTCAGCTGAGGAGAATTTTGCCATCATAAAGAAGCACAGAATCACAAGCACAGCAACAATCCTCAACTAGCCTATTACTTATTCACGTCGAACTATTAAGCATTTGAGGTTCTGCTACAAACTATTTCTAAATATATTTGATTAATTGTTAACCAGAATTTTACACAGCACCATGTGATCACTTGTGGTAGCATCCTACAAATATCACATAATCAATGTATGGTAACACACAGATGTGGTGGAATTTGAAGGACATGGTAGAAAACTGAGGGTGGACCCTACATGTCATTCATTGCCAAAGAGACATGAGGTACAAGTTCTTATTTCCCACAAATGAACCATGCACCAATATCTAAGGGGCCTAATCACAAATAATGCTACTGGTTGGTCCTAGCACAAATGGGAGGTCTAATTTTAAAGTAAAGATCATACAAAGTGCAAGAATGACTAGAATATTGAAAGAACACAATATGATGCAACTGAATGATAGTTATATCGGGAAAAATAAGAATGATAACTTAAGTATAAATGACAACGAATGTACAAAAGGCTTGGGTTTTAAAGAATAGGTGAAAAAGAATAATGCACATACCATAATATATACAAGAGGGAATCACTATGAAAAATTGAAAAGACTCTGAAGTACCGTAGAATATTTAGAGGTGTAAGAACAATTGTTGGCAGTCTTGCTCTCAAGTAATGAACCCAGCAGAAGTGATTGCCCTTTCTCAGCATTTCCATTTACGCTATGGATACAGAAGATGAAAAGATGTGATGACACTGGTCCTTATTAGAGTGCTTTATAAGGATCAAACCCTTTGTTTTATTTTTTTAATAATTATGCAGTTTAATAATAATTTCAGTAGTTTCTGTCATTTATAGTGTAAAACTCCTGATGATTATTTCAAGGGAATGCTGCTGATTTTAGTGATCATAATTCTGTCATTTTGGTCTCCCATTTAACTAACTTCTCTATACTCTGGGTCCTTCATTCAAATTTCTCTCAATTCTAATTGTAATTTTGACAGTCACTTCACACAAAAAAACTTAGTCATCAAAGTTAAGATTTATCCATAAATTCTTCCCTGCGGCGATAATTTTTCTGAATATATGCTCCATCAACAACTAGACCTAATGTTTAAAGCTATCTCCTTTCCTAACATCTAATTATCAGCCACTAACTTAATCCTACTTCCATAGACAATGAAATCCCATCTGTTCCACTCTTCAAAAAACATAAAATATTTTCGCCACAAGCTCCGTCCAGAAAACTCTATGCTTTGAATTTCAATTAACTTAAATCTAGACCTTCAAGCACAGAACCTTGATGTCCATATTTTAGATTCTACCATCACGAACTCCAGCTTGAGTCACCCTATTTTAGCATCTTGAGGTCTAAATACTGTTGTGATGCAGCCAGAAATGAATGCACGAAGAACTAGCACAGTTAAATAGCACAGAGTTAAAGACTACACAGTAACCCATATAATCTTACATAATTCTCCAAAATACTGTTGTGATGCAGCCAGAAATGAATGCACGAAGAACTAGCACAGTTAAATAGCACATAGTTAAAGACTACACGGTAACCCGTATAATCTTACATAATTCTCCATCATTCTGTCATAATTTCCATTCCTAAAAATTCTCATTCAGTTTTTCTTTTCTTCCAAAACGCAACCAATGCAAATGCGAATACTCTTGATGACATCCCTGACACCATTCCTACATAAATCACCAAATTAACGAAATATATTCTCTAAGTATTTCAAGCATCTCAGAACATTATGACCATGCTCCAGTGTACGCTCCCATTTTTTATGTAGTATTGTATAATTCACCACAGCAATATGAGATAACTTTGAGATCAAGCTGTAAGACTTTCCATCTTAAGTGCAGCATGCTAACCAAAACCAATTTCCAATCTAATTCCTAGAGTTTTGAAGCTTACCAATGCCCTAGCACTAGCTATTTAACTGAGTGTATGCCCCCTTTTATTATGATTTCTAAGTCGATATCCTTATGAAAATATATGATATGATTTCTAAATATATATTACTATGTAAAAAGTCTTTTATGAAATGCTTTTTAAAAGCTCCCACTTGCAATCATGTTCAAATATTTAACTTAACCACACCATAATCTGAAGCAGCATTGCTCCCACTTTGGGCAGCTTTAGATTAGGGGCTTAGCAATCTGGAGCTCAAGAAAGACAAGTGATGCTCAAGCTAGCCTTGTATTAGAACAGGGCCATGCTCAATCTTTTATCAATATGAGTCAAGGTTACACAGTTCAATTAGTTTTGAATTAAACTAAAGCTGCCCAAATATAGCTCACTTGAGGGATTATTGGGAACCTAGAACCTGCAATCCCCCATGCAACTGCTTATCTATTTTGTGCTAATATAAGCTACATCTTTCCAAATAATAATATGAAAGTACTTACAAAACAAAAATAGAAAATAAATTTTATTTATAAATAAGAAACAAATAATAATATGAAAGTACTTACAAAACAAAAAGTACTTATTGTACATGCATTAGTTCACATTTTGAGCTTATTTAAGCCTGCAAAGAGCATGCTAGGAAAATCAGAAGCAAACTTGCACATTCAGATTACACAGGCGTCCCTTACTGATCAAACAAACCCTGATCAAACAAACATGTGTTGCCCATGAACAGTTAGCTAATTGTGTTAATGATAGAACTGCTAATTCTGTACAAATTGTGTACATCTCCAGAGTGCAAGAATCCCAACAAGGGGGAAAAGGGCAGCGCTGATTCCCAAATCAGGTACTTTGAGGACATTCCATATTAAAAAAATATGAATATTTCCACTAGTCTATTACCTAAATCTGTTCATACACATTATACACATGATCCTCAAAGTAATTTGCAGAAAAGATATAAACAAGTTAATGATGGAGTATTTTATGCTCAAGTCGCAAAATATTGAATTATGTGAGAAAATTGATATTTACATGTAAAGCTTTTAAGCCATAAAAAAATCGTATTTGCTTAAAATGCATTAAGGAACCTTGATGATATATGTACACAAAAAAGCTAAATAAAATTCTATATAAAATATGTAAGATACATTTATTCACATCTACCTTTCTAACTTTTATAACTTTCTTCTCAAGTTCAGCCTTGGCACGTGATTGCCTTCGCCTCAGAATTCCATGATATTGCTTGGCATTTACATAAACAGGCTCCTCTGTCATCTCAAGAGGCAAAGGCATGCGAGCATAAGGCATTCCAAGTAACTGGGGATGCACCTGAAACAACTCCCATGAAGATCAGGCTAAGTTAGCCAATTTTCACATCTTAGGCAGGAAATTTGCAAATGATTAATTATTTTTCTGCTCAATATAGTGATGCAATTAGCCTATAAGTTTATAAAGTAAAAATGTATGATTATGCCCCAACAAATAAACATAAACAGCATAATGTCATCCAGCAGCCATTTTTCTTGACTTCATGAAGCATCCCTAGTCTCCATATTTAACAACAAACCAAAGATGATAAGTTATATGACCAAAAAGAAAAAAGGAAAACAACAAAAGTAATATGAAATTCCAATAGTCTTACAGTATGAATTTCAAAATACAGGATACAGTATGAATTTCAAAATACAGGACACAGGGTTCCACTAAAAGAGGAGAAAGTAAAACTAAACAACTTCCAATGCATATACATAAGAATAATATATTCATCATACATGACTGAAAATAGGCACCACCATCCTTAAAATATGCCCTTAATATATTCATGCAACTTACGTACCAATGCTTGAGTTCCATAAGGAGCAATGACGCCAGAAAAATAGGGATCGGAATATGAATATGTTGCACAAGCCTGTACATATGAAACAATATAAATATCAGCAGGTAAATTATAAAAAAAATCACATAAAAATTGATAATCAATGCACTATTGGCAATACAACAATAGAAGCCCTATAAAATGATCAATGATTCAAATTACACAATACAATGTGAATAATAAGGAAGATAAAAAACAGAAGGAAATCCCACAATTGATTGACCAAGTTCCAGCTGGGTATGTGGTGCAAGGTATTCAGGCATCATAGGAGGCATAGCAGACGAGACAGGCTGCAGATGCTGGTGGTCCTGTCCAAAGCTTCCATCTGACCATACAAACAAGGCCTTTATGAGTAACAATGTATCCTACCCAGTACTAATACCCACTTCAAGATCACACAGAGTCCAAACACTTCAGAATATTGAATATAATCGTTGCTGATAATGCAACTGACACAGGTACCAAAATGCTCATAAAACCTAAAGAGTAAAAACTGTGCGAAATGATAACACAATATAAAGTGGATGCTTCAAAGTACACGAGATGAAAACTCTGCACTTACATCTGCTTGAAAGGTAATTCAATGGAAATTTGGATACAAGTTGACAATTAAATCAACAATCTATCACCAAATCACAGTGAACATCTACGTATGTACTTCATCCTAAGAAGCACTGAGAGCTGTTCAAGCATTAGAATCTTTGTAACCATTCCAAAGCATTTACTAACTTGTTTTCCAAATGCATACCCAGACAAAAAAACATCAGGAGAATACTTTTTTGCCCCTCTCAGTCATAAACAAATTTAGTCATAATAACTTATAATGATTCATAAGCATGTGTTTCATCTAGCTCTTTAGCTTTAGCTTAGTTATGAGCAAAACAAAAATAAAGGTCCCTATAACAGAAGTTAACATCTTCCATCCTTGTCTAGGCTCTCTTCAAGCTTCACCAATGGGAGTCGGGGGATCAGTCCTTGGTTGCAGCAGCTTAAACTGCAACAAATAACGATGAGTCTTTCTCCTGACAGCTGGCCTTATAGGTTTCACCACAAGACCTTCTCTTGCCTAAATCTGTCTTGTCTAGGAATTAGGCACTTCTAGAGGTCTGATGTTAAGTTGACGGTTAGTAGTAAAATTTGTTCAGTCCTTCCATAGGGTCTCATCCAGATTTGTGCTCACTGGATGGTGATGGTGATGGTGGCAGTGGTAATAATGGTTAGTAATGATCTTTAAAAGAAGGAACTACAAAAATCCCGGCAAAGTAGAAGTGTATCACCCCATTTTTACCACCAATACCACCATCACCACCTTCAATTTCTGTGATTCTGCACAAACAAGCAGATCTCAAACTTACAAAGATCATGAAACCCATGAGAGTTAGCAGATGGCGCTTTTTTGGCTATGACCAATCATCTTGAGAAACAAAGACCAAATCAATAACATATAGTGAAAAGCGTAATGCAAAACTCTCCCTGAAACCAGAAAAGACACACAACTTATGCTGAGAGAATAACCTCTTTGCGTGCTGATGTTCGGCATCTCTTTACTAACATCACCAGTGCCATCCGCTCCATCGCGCAATGGTGCTTGGTCCCCTTTGGTCCCAGCACCTCCCACAGGGAGGTTCCCTAGGGTTGACTTAGAGGCGCTATCTGGTAGTCCAGCCGGCGAGATGACACCGAATCCAGGACCCCGCCACCATGGCTGAGCATTAATCGTAGATGGCAGAGTACCTTGCCCATTGGCTTCCACTGTATTTGTACCCTCAGCTCGTGATTCCATGCTTCTAAATATTGAACTTGAAACAAATACGTTCCTAGTCAACCACATAAGCATAGATAACTTTGATCAGCAAAAGATATATTATAAATCACGTGATCCCATGGTAAGGAATATTTAGCTGAGAGTAGCAACTTTGGAAGTGTGAGCAAGAGCATAAAAATAAATGTTAACTTAATTAACACGAATATTAACTAAATTTCCTAATTTTAAGACATGGAAGGAACTCAGTAATACTCAAATTGAAAAGAATAAATATCACCATCATAAATCGGGCAAAAGCCCTAATACTTTCCAAAGAAATATTAATTTTAGCAACTAATCAAGATGAAAAAAAAAAGCAAGAACCAGGGAAAATCAGCTATTAAGGAAATAATCTCAATTTCAGAACAGTAAAAGCGCAGCTTGGTACAATTACTGAATTCCCAAACTTAAGTGACCAGCTTTTCGAAGATTCGTCGAATAAATCCGAAATTACGGTGAAACAACACAATATAAAATAAAGATAAAATCGATACTTAGTAAACTCATCACTTCTCAAACCCTAAAACCTCGAGAATCGAGCGATTAAAATCCGAAATTCCTCACCTTAGCCACCACACAAAATCCAAAAGAAAGACAGAATATTTCAAGTAAAATCAACCCCAAAACTCACTTCCTGAGATAAAAAAAAAACGCCAATTCGTCAAAAAAGAACAAAATTCAGCGAAACCGAAACTCAGTTGGGGTCAAGGAAGCAAGCCGCAAGGAAGCACCTCTCCGGCCGAATCTTCCAAGCTCTTCAAGAATTCCAGGAGACCAATCGAGTAAAAAAACCCTAACCCTAAAAGAGCCGCTTTGAACAGGCCAAACCACCAACAGTAATCAAAAGCGGAGCGAGCGAGCGATCGGGATTGGGATTGGGGAAAGCGACCGTGAACTGAACTGTTCCCGAACAAACCCTAAATACTACGCCACCTCGGCCATCGTCTTCTCACAGAATCCAATCCCTCCGCGACCAAAATCTAAAACCTTTTGGAGAACCAAAAGATAGAAATTTAAAAATAAAATAAAAAATCCACTTCGAAAACGGGCGTCAAAAGCGATCCGCTCTCGTTTCTACAAAGTTCCTTCCAGAGCCTAAATTAGCTTAAAACACTTCTACCATTTTACCCCCAAAATCTACGAAAATAACGTTTCCGTGTTCTTATTCCCCAAGACTAACCGCACATCTTCACCGTCAGATCGAAATCTGACAGCTGCTTATGGGTCAATTATCGTTGCTCCATTAATTTAACGAGCTGGTCGGTAGCGGTCGGGAAGGGCATTTTAGTCATTTCGTGGCTGGTTTGCTGTAAATTTCCGCGAACCGCCAACGGGAGCTCCGCGATTGTTCCCCACTCCACGAGGTTTTCTTTCTTTCTTTTTTTTGCCCGTTTTTAGCCCATCGGAAGTCATTCTTTCGGTTTAGGAGTCCACTTCCAAGAATTCGGTGGTGAATTCGTGGACCAGCACCGGCACTTACCGCACCAAAATACGTATTCACCCCTCAAAATTTTTGAAATACCCCGGTTTAATCATTTATGAGGGTATTTGCGTCATTTGGGCCAAACCGGGTTGGGTTAAGCTAACCCGGGGGACAGTTACGGCTCAACCACCCCGCTTCTTGCGCTGGCCGCCTGGCCACGCGTCCCCTGTGTGGTACTCCTGGTGGGGACCACGTCATTGAGTTTTGGACACGTGGCGCCAGACGCGGGCCTCGGCGGAGTCGTAACGGCGGAGAGACGGCGCCGTTAGCGCTGTCGCGTGGCTGGGTGGCAGCTAGAATGTAGGGGGACATGGGGACGGGGACCGCCACGTGGGCGCAGCGGGCAGGGTCGGGGTGCCGGGCGGCTGCCCGAACCAATGGTATGTTGGCACGCGTGCGGGCTGAGAGCTCGGGAAGAGCCACTAGACGACAAAGGTGCGACGAGCCGCCTTCTCTAATGAGTGACGCGTGTGGCTTGCTGGATTTCTCTTGATCCTGTCGTCTAGTGGGATGTGGGTGAGCCATGCATGTAGGCTTTGCATGTGGATACGAAAAGTTGACCGAGGTAGATCCGAAGGTGGGTAAGGATTGGCACCGCCGCTTGACTTGGTCAAGCACGAGTCATTTAATTACTTACAAGTTGTGCTGTGCTGAGGTTAGATTTGAGTGATCCAATGGAACTCAATTATACGAATGTTGGAAGAGTCAAGCTTGATTCTAAATTTAGCTTTGGGAGTTAAGCTATATAATTAATGCAGAAGCATTAGCAAGAGTGCTTCCCAATTTAGGTGCTAGACTCAAAGTTTAGTTACGAGAGTGAGCAAGTCTAAAACCATCGGTGGTCCACTAACGTTGCGTAGAATGTCAGAGGAATATATAATTAAATTCAAGTCTAAAGCAAGCTACTTGGCTGTCTTCAGATTTTTTTTCTTTTCTTTTCTGTATCTATGAAATTAGGTAAAGATGTTATTAGTACAAAATCAGTAACTTAAGAAACTAGAAAACTGACCATGACCTAAAATATTTATAGGTATATGAATTTTTAAAATTAAAAGGATATGTTTTGGAGATCTTTCATTATCAAATTAAATTTGAAAGGGAGAGAACAAACTCAGGATTTTCCTACCATATAGGCTAAAGTTTAATGAGTTTGACTGCTTCAAAACTTTAATTTAAATAAAAAAAACTATATCGTGCCATCAAAGTTCTTTATGATGTACTCATTGGATACAAAAGAGACCTTGAAAATATATTTTTTTAATGTTAAAAGAACACGAGAGATATTTGATATCCATCAGAGTTTCCTTTATGATCATACATCCTATCTAGCAATTAAAAATTATGGGTTCCGTCATGTGCTCAACCGAAATCCTGAATCAAGAGTATGGTAATCGTTATATACTTAAAAAGGCATGATCTCATAAGTATGTAAAGAATTAGTCATGTGTTAAATAATAATTAAGTAATAAAAATAAATTTAATACTGAACTTTTATAAAATATTTTTTTGATAATTTAAAATACATCACTATTAATAAATCTTTATCAATAATGAAAAAATGATCCTAAATTATAACATATACTTTGCTTGCTTGATAAATACTCATTCATTAGTATTCCAATGAATCTATTATTATAGATTTAAAAGGAAAAAAAATGAATCAAAAACTCTACAATTTAGTAAGCAATGATCGGCTCTACTAGATAATAATAGTATTTAAATATATTTTATTAATAATTAAATATTTATTTAGTTAAATATTTATTTAGAAAATAACAAGAATAATTAAATTTATATTTTTCCATTCCTAATTTACATTTAAATTATCATATAACTTTGTCGTGATGCATCTTGATATCTAAATTGACTTGCCCAAAATCACCATTTCATTATCTATTAATGGACAACCTCCTATTGAAAAAAGTATCAATCAAATCATATCCTTCATTAACATGAGTACTAATAATTAGTCCTTATCGGTATGAGTTCTAACCAATGTATGTCTTCCACTAGTTACTAGATATCTAATATTTATCCTTGACTAAAGCACATCCTTCATTAGCCATGTGTATTAACCAATATTTAACCTCTACTGGTGCAGGATTTCAACCAATATAGATCTCTATTGGCCATGGGTATTTAACATAGTATGCATTGAAATATAATTAACTCATCAAGATCGGTCCCAAGCCCGGATAAAGAAGGAGGGTTACGTTAGATAGCTGATAGCTAGCATAAAATTCTGTCAGAACCTTTAAAACATGAATTTAATAAATCAAACTATGCGAAGGGCTAGGATGTCCCCGTTAAGAGACGCATTGTATCTACCTCCGAATGTTTCAAAAAATGAGCAAGGAAAGCGTACTAGTGCTCAAATGCAGTGATAAGTGAGCAAGAGTTTCTGCACTATGAACGAATGCGAGTAAAGAAGTTAGTCCATGATAGTCAGCTTAAAGTAGCAATATGGAACATAGGAACACTAACAAGTAAAACTATGGAGATAGTGGACAATTAGAAGAAAAGTAAATATTGTTGGAAAAAGTTTGAATAAAAAAGGGAAACGTTGCGAGGGCCAACGTTCATCAACGTACAAAAATGGTCCAAATAATTCATTTTGTAAGCCATTTTTGACGTTATTTGAGGCTAACGACTATCAGGCCTTTAAGGCCATTATGGGCCGAGTCGTTGGAGCTTTTATGGGTTAAGCCTATAAATAGACTCAAGGATTCATATTGAGAAATGAATCAATCAAAGAATTCTTTATCTTTTATTATATTATTTTTATTGTTACTATCAATCTTTTTCTGGGCATCTGAAGGTTTCATTGGATTGCACCTCCATGCGATCGTGCTCATGATAGGAGGATCGAGTCGAGCCGGGTCGTTGTACCTTGAAGACAGATCGCCAACAACCTGCACAAATGGACAAAATCTGATCCTTAGGGCAGTGTCTAACACGCCTCGGTCCTAGTTAATTCATATCTTCTTTTGTTTTTTTACTTTATTTATGTATTTAAATTTCTGT
This sequence comes from Calamus simplicifolius, assembly GCA_900491605.1. NCBI lineage: Eukaryota > Viridiplantae > Streptophyta > Magnoliopsida > Arecales > Arecaceae > Calamus > Calamus simplicifolius. The sequence continues at coordinate 278,504 of UESW01001743.1, read as the reverse complement.
ATTATATTTCTAGCAATTTCTAGGAAGATTTTTTGCAAGAACAAAAATTATTTTTCAACAGTAAGGATCAGAATTTTTTTTTACTAGAAGTAGCTAAGGCTTTCATTATAAGTTATTAAAAAAAATCCCTATTTTTGAATAAGTGCAGAAATCTTATAAATTTTCTTTGAAAAAAAAATGAGAAATCTTAAATTTAAAATTTAAGATGTCATAAACTTACTTACCAAAGGCATAAAAATTATTTGAATGGTAAATCAGTCAATCATGACAAGTGTGTTCTTCTCTAATACACCATATTTGATATTTTCTTCAAGGTAATCTTAATTTTTGCTAAGCTGAAATTCTACTTCATTCTGCTTATTTTTTCAATTACACTAGTTGGTAATAGATGTAGATCTTTGAATTTGTAGCTTGTGTTCATTCTTGTAAAACTATGCATGTTGTATGCATATAAAACCAAAAGTAGTATGCCCTTATTCTAAGTGAGAAAATATTTTAAAGTTTCTGTTAGTTATGATACCAGTAAGAAAAATCTATTATGATCAGGGTATTTCATGTCATTAAATTTTTTTTTTTTGATGGAATGAACTGTATTTTTCTTCTATCATTGGTATGCTTATATTTTACTTATGTAATTAATATAGGCTCTCACAATACACCTATCTTAAATCATAAGTGATAGAGTGATTAACCGTCTCTTGTGATAAAGTTTTTATTCCATAACTAGAGTCATGGAAAAAATAATCCTTCGAGGCTAATTCACTTAAATTCACATCATCCTTTGGTTCCAAGGTTTCAAATTCCAATATTGGGCTCAATATTGGTTTTTGATTGGAAGATATGATGCTTGTCCAGGAGGCATCCTGGTAAAGTAATCATGATGTATGAACTGATTATACCATCTCATCCTGATGTTTAAAATAAAATAAAAAAAAACTTGGTTCATATTTGAGTGGCTTTGTCATGTGAAGAGAATCTTTAATACTATGAGCCAACATGTGAGCATCAAATTAAACCACCATACTACATCGAGATGATAAAATGTAATTTTGTAATTTTACATACATAGAACTAGGAAAAGACTAGATTGAGCTTTCATATAAAGCTACTTTATTTAGTGGTGATTGTAAGCAGTTTCTTACATAAAGAATTGATAAGCATCTCTTAGATTTCTGCTTTCCTATGATTATTATATGCTTGCAGCTTCAAAGAAAAAGGAAAAAAATCCTATATATATATATATATATATATATATATATATATATGCAAAACCTGTTGTAAACCAGTAATAATCCCATTAGTTGCCTTGAAGTTAACTTTTGAAGGATCTTCACCTTGGATGGTTGATCATGGAGAAGGTATTTAAAGGTTATATATATATTTCATATGTGTACACACACATGCTTGCACTTGTGCACATGATATATGTGTGCTTGTAAGTAGATGTATTTTCACATTATTTTATTATTTTACTTTCAAGTACAGCTATTAGTATATAACTGCATTCTTATATAAATGCAGAAATCTTCTTATTATAGATAAGTGTTTTCTATTATAGTGGCAGTTGAGAGATTACACCATATTTTATCTTATTTCAGTTTGAAAGTTGTGATCTCCTTTAGTTATATTTTTTCTGTATGGCTTTATCTTGACTATCAAGCATTGCCAAGCCATATACAGCTTCATCATAAGTCTATAAGACAAAAAAAAAATGATGTTATTTCCTTAGAATTTGTCAAATCCGAGAAGTATTTGGTAAATCAATTAATCAAGAAATTATCTAGGAGTGGAGTCCTAGATTCATCAAGGGGGATGTGGCTTAATCCCATTATTTATCACCAGTAGTGGATACCCAACCTCTATGATTAGAGATCTCATAAAGAAGGTTTAATATGGTAGAAACGAAGCTGATTGAGTGATCGTGTTAGAGCACAAATTTTAAAATTTTTTTTCATTCCATCCCTATGATGAATGCTCTTATAAAGTAACAAAGTAAATTTGTATAAGGTTGAGTCATTCTCTTAATGGATCCGAGGTAGGTTATCTGCAGGGTATTAGTCACAAATACCCTTAGAGGATTCACCTATATGAGAATCGTCATATTGGGCCGTGACTAAAGGTTTGGACTAACCTTAAAGAATTTTCATGAAAAATCAAGGTACTAAGCGCAAGGCCTTTAATATGCGCTGACCGTTTAAACCCAATTGATCCATATCATGTGTGTGATTAGTAGAAGTCTGAGTCAAGGACCTAGTTTAAGGTTTAATCCATTATGGTTCCTTCAGATATTTACAATCAACACTAAGTGAGGTTTAAGTCCACTGGACACCTCACCTATTGCGCAGTGTAAGATGCCCTAAAATTTATGTTATATAAATTTTATTTTTTTTAAAAAAAATTTATAGGGGATTGTTGGAAAAAATTTGAATAAAAAAAGGGAACGCTCGCAAGCAAAAACTACTTAGGGCCAACGTTCATTAACGTCCAGAAATGGCCCAACAATTCATTTTGTAAACCTTTTCTGACGTTATTTGGGGCTAACACAGGCCTTTAAGGCCATTATGGGCCGAGCCGTTGGAGCTTTTATGGGCTAAGCCTATAAATAGGCTCAAGGATTTAGATTGAGGAATGAATCAATCAAATAATTCTTTATCTTTTATTATATTATTTTTATTATTACTATTGATCTTTTCCTGAGCATCTGAAGGTTTTATTGGGTTGCACCTCCACGTGATTGTGCTCATAGTAGGAGAATCGGGTCGAGCCAGATCATTGTACCTAGGGACAGATCGTCAACAACCTGCATAAAGGGGCAAAAATCTGATCCTTAGGGCAGTGTCTAATATGCCTCGGTCCTGGCTTGATTCATATCTTCTTTTATTTTTTACTTTATTTATATATTTAAATTTTTATATTATATTTCTAGCAATTTCTAGGAAGATTTTTTGCAAGAACAAAATTATTTTCCAACAAATATATATATGGCCAAATCATTGTGAGGAGCATCGTGCAAGAGGAGGTCTAGGCGAGTCTTCAGAAGCACGAACAGGGCACCTCCTTCCTTCTGGAACCTATAAGAAGTCCCGGACCGGCGATTCCGGTAGGGACCCTCCGATGCTCAAGTTAAGGGCTTGGAGAATAGAAATTTTTATGAGTAGAGCTTCAGAGTGATCGATCCCTCCTCCTTGGGGATCGGTCCTTTTATACATGTTTGGGGGTCTCTCTTACCCTTTGGTGATGACAGTCAGTTCTTATCTTCTGTTAAGATCGGCTCCGCAAGTTGATGTCTGGCTGTTAAACGTGCTCCGCAGATATCGGCAACTGCACAGTATTCGTAACCGCCCATGATCCTAGCAAAGGTGGATGAGCGGGCTGTGCGGCAGTTGGTGTTTTAAATCTGTTTAGCATGCAAAGTCAGCTTCATGGCTAAATTTGTGTTATTTGCATGGGGCAAGACTCGAGGTTGAAGTCAAGGTTGGTGAGGCTAGAACGGTATCCAAGGCTGAGGCTAATGAGGCCGAAGCCAAGACCGAGGCCAAAACTGAGATGGAGCTCGAGGCCAAGGCCAAAGCCGGGGTCGTGCTATGCTCGAGACCGAGGTCGAAGCTGAAGTCGAAGCCTAGGCTGAGGCCGGGGCTGAGGCCGAATCCGAGGCCGAAGCCGAATCTGAGTCGAATCCAAGGCCGAGGCTGAGGCCGAGACAAAGTCGAGGCCGAAGCCGAGCCGAATCCGAGGCCGAAGCCGAATCCGAGGCCGAGGCTGAGGTTGAGCCGAATCTGAGGCTGGAGCCAAGGCCGAGCCAAATCCAAGGCCGAAGGCAAATTCGAAACTAGCCGAAATCATTACTTTTTCTCAAAAAATCATACGAATTGTTACCGTACCGCCTAGTTGTGTGATTAGCCACATCAGATGCTCCCCTGTCCCCGAGATGGGTGAGCGTGCACCTACCATTGAAAGGGGGTGCTTTATCACCCGGTGGCTAATCTTCAGGCGCTACGCGTCAAGGGCCGTTCTCCCTTTAATGATGCACCGGACGCTGCAACACTATCATCTCGCCCGCCTTGGTCGTTGAGATCGAGGAGAATTTTCCTCGAGTGCAGGGCTATGAAAAGGTAGGCGCATCATTGCGGTGAGGTCACCACCGTCCCGTCATTGACGGTGCCCTTCGTGCTCTGCACTCTGGGTGGTTGTCGTAGCCATCCCCAATGGCAAGCGGGCACGTGGCCGAGGTGAGTTAGGTGGGACAATTTGAAAAGACGAGACTATAAAAGGGGATCGTCCTCGACCCGAGCCGCCTCCACTGCCTACACCTTCTTCCCCATTCTGGTCCCGTTCGAACCTGTTCATCTTCCACCTCCCGAGTTCTTTGTCCCCAACTCTCCGTTTTCGAATCCTTCAGGTCAGTTTTGCTTCCATGGCTTCTTCATCCCTTTTGTGCTCGATTTCTAATTTCAGGGGTTATTCTCCCAATCTTCCTCAACCCTCTTCCTCTCCTGCGCCCAGCTGGTCCTCCTCTACGAAGGACATCCTAGCGGAGCAGTAGCGAGTTGTCGGGCGATTTCCTACCGGGAATTGCCCGACTGCCGGACGGGCCCTTGTCCGGCGTCATCCGGCTGTTGTCGGCCCCTCCTCCCTTGTGAGGCATCTCCCGAGGGGACTGCCTCTATCATGACTGCCCAGGAGATAATCAATCTCAGGGCTTGTTACCAAATTTTTACCGACCTCCGTTTATACCAGCCTCTTTCCGAGGATAAGGTAACCTCCTTTTATCCCGGTAGGGTCGCCCTTTACGAGTCTTATTTTAAGGCCGGCCTTTGTCTTCCTATTCATCCCTTTATACTTAACGTATTAGATCGATATTCCTTGTCCATAGCACAATTGGTCCCGAATTCCATTCGGACCCTGGTCAGTTTCCTAGTATTATGTCACATCCATGGGATAGAGGCTAGGAATTCTCTCTTTCGTAGCTTCTATACCCTTAAGAAACAATCAGGTTGGTGGCCTTTCGCCCCCAGGCCAACCAGAACCCTTAAGCTATATCTTCCCACTTCCATCAAAGGGTGGAAATATAGGTTTTTCTTTGCCCAGGTTAAGGGGGTAAGAACAGAGTGGGGAATTCCTAAGACCGAGCCAAATAAAGATCCGACAATACTCCCAAGAGATAAAGAGGCATTCGGGAAGCTGATCACTGCCGACATCCCTCGGTGCAACATGTTGTTAGCCGAGGAGAACCTTCAGCTGGCAGGCTTTGTTCCTGGCAACGGTAAGCGGCCAACCGTCTCCTCTTTTATTCTCTTCTCCTTTTTTTTCTTTTTTCTTTTTTTTAACAAGTTCTTTTGATCAGCAGGTATGGCACTATCACTTCAAACTATTAGAAAGGCCGCCACCAAGAAGAGAAAGGCCAAAGTGGATGGGGCCCTTGCCGACCCTACCGAGAAGAGGGCCACCAACAAGGTTGTCAAGAGAACCAAGGCCGGAGAGGCCTCCGAAAGAAATGAGGCCGAGGAAGAACAGCCTCGTTCACCTTTACCAACACTGCCCCCATCTCCTATCGATTTGACAAATACTCCTCCGGAGTGGAGGACTAAAGCACCGTCACTACCGCCAACGGCTCCCGAGGTGGAGCCAACTGACTCGGCAACAAGACCGGTTCCAGAGGCCGCCCTATCTTCCGAAGGGGCGATGGCCGAGATGCCTCCACAGGCTGAGGCGCCAAAGGAAGCACAGCTGGCAGCTGACCCCGCGCCAGCGGCTACCGGGTCCGCGGAGGAAGATGAGATCGACACTTCCTTCCAATCAATTTTGTCTCGCTATAGCCGTTGGGCTGAGCGAACGATGGCTTAGGCCTCCGTGCTTGAGCTCCAGAGGTTCCTCCAGAACCAGCGGACCTCTACGTTCTTCCGCAAGGCATCTGTAGCGCACCTTTGGGTGAGTGTCCTTCCATTGCTAACCTTTAGAGCTTCGGTTTCTTCACCTAACCTGAATAATTTTTGAACATGCGCTAAACTCTTTGACCGCCATAAAGGGCCTTTTGTCCTAGGCTGAAGCCACCCTCGACCAGTCAAGGGAGGACGCCCACCAAGCTCGGGCTAGAGCAGAAAAGGCCGAAGTAGCTCTGGAGGTGGCCCAAGCGGAGGTGGCCCGAGCGCAAAGGGATGAAGCTGAGGCCGAAGCTGCCCGATTTAGGAAGTTAGCCTGGGCTGAAAAGGCAGAGGAGGCACCAGAAGTGGCTCAGCGCCAAGCAGCCAATGAGCTTGACAATGCTCAGGTGGCAGAGGAAAAGCAGAAGGTAGCAGAAGAGAAGAAAAAAACTACAAAAGTGGAAGTGTACTTGCTGATGTACCGACTGCACTCTGCCACCATTGAAATAAGAGTGGCCGAGGAGCGGGCCAAAAATGCCGAGGAAATCGCTAGCCGAGCCGATGCTGAGATAGCCAATCTGAAGGCGGCGGTGACCGAGGTCGAGAAGAAGGCCGCCGAGGCCGTAGAGAGTTTTAGGAAGTTCGACGCCTTTGACAAGGAGCTGGCCGAGACAACTGCATTTGCATATGATGGTGGCTTTCAAGATTGCAAAGAGAAAATACGAAGACTCTATGGCCTCAAGGGAATTGAAAAGCTGGAGCCATATGAAGTTCTTGAGGACGATGGCTTAGCTCCGGCCAAACCTTGAGTTTTCTTTTTATTGTATCAAGTCCGATTTGATCGGCAATTTTGTAAACTCTTTATCATCAATGAAAACTCTTTTGATCCGTACTATCTTCATTTGATTTGCATCGTGGCCAACGAATTTTTTAGCGAATAGGACGACACGAGTAGGCAGGTACGAGCCGATTCTAGAGAACAGCCGAGGCTGAGGCTATAGGCAAGTATAGCTATTGTCCTGGATTTGTCAAGTGCTAATGACTAGGCTGCAAGATACCCAGAGCTTCATTTGAGAGCTGGTCTGGAATCGGGTTTAAATGCCGACACGAAACCGAGCTAAGCGCCGATGCGAGGCCGGGCCAATGACGACACGGAATCAGGCTACGCCGATACAGAGCCGAACTTGAATGCCGATGCGGAGCCAAGCTTTAAGTGCTGATGCAGAGCCGGGATTCAAGTGTCGATGCGGAGTCGGTCTTCAAATGCCGATGTGGAGTCGGGCTTCAAGTGCCGATGCGGAGCCAGGCTTCAAGTATCGATGCGGAGTCGGACTTCAGGTGCCGAGGCAGAGTCGAGCTTCAGGTGCCGACACGGAGTCAGGCTTTAGGTGCCGACATGGAGTTGGGCTAAGGTGCCGACGCGGAGTCGGGCTTCCGATGCCAACGCGAAGTCAGGCTTCAAGTGCCGATGCGGAGTCAAGCTTCCGATGCCGATGCGGAGTCGAGCTTCAAGTGCCGACGCGGAGTCGGGCTTTCAGTGCCGACGCGGAGTTGAGCTTCCGATGCCGACGCAGAGTCGGGCTTTCAGTGCCGATGCGGAGTCGGGTTTCCAATACCGATGCGGAGTCAGGCTTCCGGTGCCGATGCAGAGTTGGGCTTTCAGTGCCGACGCGAAGTCGGGCTTTGAGTGCCAACGCGGAGTCGGGCTTCTAGTGCTGACGCAGAGTCAGGCTTCTAGTGCCGATGCGGAGTCGGGCTTCAGGTGAGAAATGAGATTGCTCAGACACTTTCGTTGGTGAGAAAATGAATATTATTATAGCTGATATGCTCAAATTAAAGACATTAGCGAATTATTGTAATACCGACATAGGTTGTCTACGTTCTAAGTGCGAGGGAGAGGCTTCCCATCTAGCCCTTCGATCCGGTATGCTCCACGATGAAGTGCATCGATGACTCGGTAGGGCCCTTCCCAATTGGGAGATAGCTTTCCCCCCTCCGTGGGTTTGGGGATTTTGGCTCGTCTGAGGACTAGGTCGCCAGGGAGGAACGTTCGGGGACAAACTTGAGCATTGTAATATTTTGCGATTCTCTATCTGTAGGAGGCCATCCTGAGTCGCGCTTGATCACAGAGTTTGTCAACAAAGTCAAGGTTGGCTCTCAAATGATTGGGGTTGTTCTCCTCATCATATGATTGCGTCCGGGGACTAGGGATGCCAATCTCCATCGGAATGACTGCTTCCGATCCAAACACGAGGCTGAAAGGAGTTTCTTCAGTGAGGGTTCGGGGCACTGTGTGGTATGCCCACAGCACGTTTGGAAGCTCCTCCACCCATCTTCCTTTGAAATCGTCCAAACGCATCCTCATCCCTTGAAGGATGATCTGATTTGTCACTTCTGCAGCACCGTTTGTTTGCGGGTGACCGACAGAAGTAAACCTCTGATATATCCCCAGTTCTGCACAAAACTCTTTGAAAGGGGTGCTGTCGAATTGGCGTCCGTTGTCGGTAACAAGTTTGTGGGTTAGTTCGAACCGATAGATAATAGACATCCAGAAGAAGCTCCTTACCTTGGCTTCGGTGATCTTGGTCAGCGCTTTGGCCTCAACCCACTTGGTGAAGTGGTCGATGGCGACGAGCAAAAACTTCCACTGACTAGAGGCTGGAGGGAACGGTCCCAAAATATCCATTCCCCATTGGGCAAACGGCCATGGAGCCGTTAGGGGGCTCAGCTGAGAGGTTGGCTGCCATTGAATGTTAGCGTGCCGCTGACAACTATCGCACTTCCTGACTAGCTCGGCTGCATCTTTTCGCATGGTGGGCCAGTAATAGCCTTGGCGTAAGGCCTTGTGTGACAGCACTCTCTCCCCCAAGTAGTTTCCATAAATACCTTCATGGATCTCACGGAGGACGTATTTGGTGTCTGTGGGACCAACACATCTGAGGAGGGGATGAGAGAAAGATCTTCGGTATAGTTGTCTGTCAAACATCAGGAACTTGTGTACTCGCCAATTGAATAGCTTGGCTTTGGCAGGGTCGGCTGTGAGGGTGCCAGCGGTGAAGTATTGGATGTAGACATCCATCCAAGAAGGCTCTTATCAGACTGGCATGGATTCCTTAGCCGCGTCGATGCTTAGGGCTTCTAGATGCTCTATATAGGTTCTTCCCAAGGTCCTGTCGGCCGAGGTAGCTAGTCAGGATAAAGCATCAGCTCTTACATTCTCTCTCCGGGGGATGTGGCTGATGCTAAAGTGGGACAAGGGAGAAGCTTATGACTGCACCATACTTAGGTAATGGGACATTGCAGGATCCCATACCTCATATTCCCCTTTAATTTGGCCGGAGACTAGCTGGGAGTCGGTGAAAACTCTAAGGCATTTCACTCCGAGCTCGCGAGCCAATCTTATCCCTGACAGTAGGGCTTCATACTCGGCTTGGTTGTTGGTGGCTGGGAAAAGGAAACAAAGGGCGTACTCGGTCACAAACCCGTCTGGGCTAACCAGGATGAGGCCTGCTCCACTCCCTTGAGAATTTGATGCTCCGTCTATGTGAAGTATCTAGTCATCCTCTCTTTCCTCAGTTTCAAAGCCCAAGGGGTTTGCATGGGGCTCCTCCGGCTGTTCTTCTGCCCAAGTGTACTCGATCAGGAAATCCGCTAAGACTTGAGACTTCATAGCTGACCTGGGTCGAAACGATAAGTCAAACTCTCCCAGCTTGAGTACCCACTTTGCCAGCCAGCCATAGGTGTCAGGACAAGAAAGAATCGTCTTGAGTGGTTGGTTTGTGACCACCACGATCGGGTGAGCTTGAAAATAAGGCCTGAGGCGCTGGGCAGAGATGATCAATGCGAAAATAATCTTCTCGACCCTTGAGTATCTAGTCTCCGCATCATGAAGCACCTTGTTGGTGTAATACACTGGCTTTTGTGTTCCATCGGCATTCATATGAACAAGCACTGAGCTAACAGCTTCGGGAGAGGCCCGAGGTACAGAAGGAGCTCTTCCTCACCCCTTGGTTTAGACAACAGTGGCAGGGTGGACAGGAACTCTTTTAATCCTTCGAAGGCCTCCTGGCACTCCCTTATCCATTCGAAGCCGTTGACTTTGCATAGTGCCCTAAAGAAAGGTAGGCATCTCTCTGCGGACTTGGACAAAAAATGGCTCAAGGCCGCCACCCTTCTAGTCAAACGCTGCACTTCCTTCTTGTTAGCTGGAGACCTCATGTCTAGGATGGCCCGGATCTTGTCAGGGTCGCTTCAATCCCATGCTGTGTCACCATGAAACCCAAGAACTTGCCCGCTGTCACCCCAAAGGCATACTTGCAGGGATTCAGCCTCATCTGATATCGATGGAGGTTACTGAAGGTCTCCGCCAAGTCAGCAATGTGGTCAGCGATGTGGACACTTTTAGTCAGCATGTTGTCCACATACACCTCCATGTTACGTCCGATTTGGTCTTCAAAGTGTTAGTAATAGTGCCCTAGGCCTATTGTATGGACATAGTATTTTAAATATTTATAAATATTTACTATTATCATAATTTATATGTTTATTATATAATAATATCCTTGAATAATATTATGAATTATTCTAAATGTCCCTAATCAGTTATTGTTGTGGGAATAACAATAAATTAAGATTAGTATGAAATTTGATTGATATTCATGGGATGAATATGTGTATGAGATACAAATCAAATTTATATGTATTTGTTGAGAACAAATATTGGACAAGACCCGCCTTGAGATTAATACATGGATCAAAGTCATAAGTTAATCTCTAGTAGTTGTGTCATTAAATCCTTAGACCTGAGATTGCCATAGTTCTCAACATGAGGAATATTATGTTTTGACATAATCAAACGTTATCTTTAACCGAATGATTATAAAGATTATGATTGAACATAATAAGAATCATGTAGTGAGATGTAAGTGATTAAGATGGAATTTGTCCCTCTTATTATAAGAGAGATATCTTTGGGCCCCTCGATGATTGAGACTGAGAAATGCATGGCCATGCTCAAATGAATTGATGGAGATCAATATCATTTGTTTAGTCAGTCTAATTGGGTTTCGAGAAATTAAAGATAGAGAGATATAAGGTTGACTTTATCCATGCCTTATATTCTATCAAGATATCATGTGACAAAAGGATTATGTTAATAGCTACTTTAAGGTTATCTCGGAACATGAGCTTTTCATTTAACTTGGGTAGTCATAATGTCTTGCTAGAGGCCGCTTATGACTTGTAGGTTCAAAATGTGATTTAGGCCTACTGACAACATTAATTGAACCTATAGGGTCGCACACTAAGAACGGACAATAATGGTTACGATTTGTTACTCTCTATATAATTTAAAATGATGAGATTATTTTAAATTACAAATAATAATTAGTTTTCATTTAGATTCGAGTTTAATTTTAAGAAAATTTAAATTCGTAATTTAAATTGTGACAAATAATTAAATTGTTACATTTTCTTATTGGATAAGGAAATAATCCATAAAGTTTTTTTTTGGTTAAAAATATATAATCCTTATTTTGTAAGGAAAGGATTTAAATTGTTATTATTTAAAAGGAGTTTTAAATAAATATCAATTAAAATCTTAGTTAACCAAAATTCTTAGCAGGCTTGTATATATGTTCGATATATACGTTTTAGAGTATGTGGGGCATTTGAAAGGTAACGTCGATTGGGGCATTTGAAAGGTCACGTCGATTGGAGCATTTGAAAGGTCACATCGATTAGGGCTTTTGAAGCGTCATATCTTTTGTCTTAAAGATGGAAAAATAGAGAGTTGAAAAAGGGGTTCATTTTTGTAAAAAATGGAATGGTTGAACTAGCATTCAAAACTATTTTGGTGTCTGTTCGTGTGTGGATATTTGTAGAGGGTGATCGTCTTTCTGAAAGGCAGCACCTTTGAAGATCCGAGAAAACCCAACACAAGAACAGAAGGATTACATACTGATTAAAAAGGTAATAACAAAAGGTAATATTTTTGTTTATCCTTCTTTCGGTTTTTATGAAACGCATGTGATTCTTGGTGGGTTATAAATTTATTTTGTTTCCGCTGCAATTTTATTCCAATTAGATTGGGATTTTTCATTCCGTAACCCAACAGTGGTATCAGAGCCTCTTGCGTTTTCATAAAAATCGAAACTGCCATGTTTGATTGTATGTATGAGATGTATATGATCTTGGCATGGTTTGTGTTCTTGTATATATATATGATATTAGTGTTTGCACGAACGACATAGATAATAGGTTTTCTAAGGTGTTAATTGATGAATCTATTTCCTGTAAGGATTCGTTAATATGATTAAAAATTCGAATGGGATATTGCAATTAAAGTGTTTAATATCTTGATATATGATTTCGGTGATGTTTTAATTAGATTAATACATGAACTGAATTCACATATCAATAAGGATTTATCAATTGCTGTTTATGGTGGTGCGGATGTGATCCTTAAATTTATTGATGAGATCAATAAAATCAAATTTTAGGATGAAACTTTATTGTATCTCCAAATTTTAGGAACCGCAGTACTACCTAATCAGAGCACCTTGTAAATTTAATTGGTTTTAAAAATATGCCTATTTTCTTTAATGCAATATGTATATGCTATATGATAACATGATATATTTTGCATGGTGTATTTCTTTGCTTTATATGGTGCATTGTATGGCCTTGTGACCAATATGATTGGCAGGTTTTTATTATTCTTTTACAAGGGTTGTAATTATCATATATATGGCATGCGTGCTATTTTGTTTCATTATAATTTTTCTTTTACTTTTAGTAGTATTTGTTTATTTATTGTAATAAAGCAAGAAGACAAAGCAAACCATTTAAAATCCTACAATCCAACCATGGTGATAGAGGAGCTAGGTGTCTATGCACATGATGATGGTCAAGTAGACATTATGGTGTTGCTCATTATTACCTAGGATTGACCATTGATCTTCATATTGGCTTATGAAGATCAATCTTGATAAGGTCATACTATGACATGTTTATTATATACATGTATGAGATGCTATGTATGTTGTTTCATAAGTATGTGATGCTATGTATGATATCAATGAGTATGTGATACTAAATGCATGATGAGATCTGTTAATCTATCTAGATCCCTCACATAAAATCTTAAGTTGACATGCCATCCATATTTGAACACTTGTCAAGGCTTTTATCACCTTAATGTGGGTTCTACCAAAGTAGAAGTACATTGGGTTACATTAGTGAGGCAAGATGGGTAATGGTGCTACCCATATGTTTAAAAATGGTTTAACTTAATTAGGTTAGCAAAACAGTTTTGAGCCTAATGGAATGAGATGGGATTTAAACATGCCAAGACATATGATGTCATAATCCCATAAATTTCTAAGAGTTGCATGAGTTGCAATTGGTAAGAGTTACCTACCTAAAAAAACTTAATTTTAAGCGTCATGCCAAAGCTGACTTAAAGTTGAGTATAAATATGGATCTTCGCTCACTAAATTAATATGATTTTATCATTGAGGGTTGCTAATTTAGTGGGAGTTTTTCATAATCAAAATACTTAATGAACTTTGCATTTATTGTAGATGGCCAACAATGATAACAATTCTACTATGTCACTGCGATCAATCCTTGCGAAGAACAAACTTACTGGGACTAATTTCCTTAACTGGTTTCGAAATTTGAGAATTGTTCTCAAACAAGAAAGGAAGCTTTATGTCCTGGATCAACCTCACCCTGAAGAACAAGCCGATAATGCTTCTAGAGCTGAAAAGAATACTTATGAGAAGCATCATAATGACTCTATTGATGTTGCATGCTTGATGCTAGCTACCATGAGTTCTGAACTTCAGAAAGATTTGAAAAATATGGAAACTTATGATATGATTATCAATCTAAAGGAAATGTTCCAGCAACAAGCAAGACAAGAAAGGTATGATACTACCAAGGCATTGTACTCTTGTAAAATGGCTGAGGGTGCTTCAGTTAGCGCTCATGTGTTGAAAATGAAAGGCTATATTGAGCACCTTGATAGGCTTGGATTTCCAATGAGCCAAGAGTTGGCAACAGATTTGATCCTAAATTCACTTCCTGATAGTTACGATCAGTTTATCATGAACTATAACATGAATGAAATGGACAAATCAATTTCTGAGCTGCATACGATGCTTAAAACTGCTGAACAGAATATTAAGTTCAAGCCTGGCCATATTTTGATTGTTCAAAAGGGAAAGGGCCTTATGAAGAAAAGAAAAGGAAAGGGTAAGGGAAGGGCTGGAAAGTCCAATGCTCAACCCAAGCCCAATCCTAAACCCAAGGCTAAAGCCCCAAAGGAGGGTGTTTGTTTCTTTTGCAATGAATCTGGTCATTGGAAGAGAAACTGCAAGCAGTATTTGGAGGATCTAAAGAAGAAGAAGAAGACTGGTGAGACCGGTTCTTCAGGTATTTATGTTATAGAGATTAATTTCTCTCCTTCTAGTTCATGGTATTAGATACTGGATGTGGATCTCACATTTGCACAAATGTGCAGGGGCTCAAAAGGAGTAGACAACTGAAGAAGGGCGAAGTTGATCTTCGAGTAGGCAATGGAGCAAAAGTTGCTGCTTTAGCTGTAGGAAGTTATGAACTTTCTTTGCCCAGTGGGCTTTTGTTAGTTTTGAACAATTGCTATTATGTTCCTACAATGTGTAGGAATATTATTTCAGTTTCTTGTTTGGATAATGATGGTTTTTCTTTTATTATTGAGAATAATAATTGCTCCATTTATCATAAAGACATGTTCTATGCAAATGCCGAATTACTAGATGGTCTTTATGTTTTGAATCTTCAAAAATCCAACAATTCTTCTGTCTATAACATAACTACTAAGAAAGTTAAGTCCAATGACTTAAATTCAATCTATCTTTGGCATTGTCGCCTTGGCCATATAAATGAGAAACACATATCAAAACTCCATCAAGATGGACTTTTGAACTCATTTTATTTTGAATCATATGATACATGTGAATCTTGTCTATTGGGTAAGATGACAAAGGATCCCTTTACTGGACACAGTGAAAGGGCCAATGAATTATTGGGCCTAATACATACTGTCACGCCCCAGACCCAAAAATTTTGAGCTAGGTGACAACCCGCCGCGTGCCGGGCACGCAAGGCGTCTTAAAAATCTTGATATACGATTCAAATGGCAATGAATATGGAAACCAACCATAATACAAATGATAGTTATAAGTTTTGGGTATCAAACCCTACATCCAAGTCATGCTAATAAAGTTGGGCTATAACAAGCCCTACACACAAACATAATAGGATTACACCAATGCAATGGTTCTCATTTTATTTATTAGAAGCTCCATCAACTCCGAATATCCATCATCAACCCTGAGGCTCTGAAAAACATTGTGAAGGTTTAATGAGTTTACACTCAATAAGTAAGCCTATTATACAATCATATCATACTTGAATTATATTTAACATGCCATCAACATATGCATCTTGTCAACTTAACATAAATTGAACATTTGATAAGCATCAGAATATGCACTCTAGCAAACTCACTGTTTATGTAATTATAGATTTCCTATGTGTCCCACGGCCCTGCAATACCTTAATCAGAGCACATCCTCCAGATGCATGGCCATCAACATCCACAGAACACATTGTACGATGTGTGGGGCCATACATAACAGAACACACTCTACGATGTATGTGGCCATAAAAAATCATACAGAACACATTGTAAGACATGTGGGGCCATACCATAACAGAACACACTCGTCAGTGTGTGAGGCCATAAAAATCATACAGAACATGTCTACAATATATGGGGCCATATCATGACAGAATACATCTCTAGTGTGTATGGCCATAAAAATCAAACAGAACACATCTACAATGTGTGGGGCCATAGTAAAGGAGAACCGCGGCAACACATATAAATCTATTTAACATTTTCATCACATGTGCATCATGCATCTGTATTTCACAATATCTCACAGTGGTTTGCACAGTACAAGGAAATGCATATAATCACCTCAATATAAACGTGTCGTACAGGCAATCACAATTCTGGCATATACATCAATAAATCATTTCTTACAATATTACCAATTATTATAATCATATAATTGTTCATTTGAAATCCATAGTTCCATGCTACATAGACAATTTAGTTAATTTATAAAAATGCATGCAAACTGTATATACTCAATTAATTAAATAATTAAATTGCATAATAGTCTTACTTACCTCCTACGCAAACTCCAAATGATGTACCAACTAATCAGATGTCTGGGTACCTACAGGATCAATGTACATAATTAATTCACTGAAATCTAATTAATAAAATGACCCTTAAGACCCAACCCAGACTAGTTCACGGGCCCAAATTGGGCTCGAATACCTCCCACTTTACACACCCAATTGGGGAAGTAAAAATACCCCAAGAAACTAGAATTCACTCAGATTCTAGCCATATAATTTTCTTGCTAATCCCGGCCCGTTACGGGCCCAAAACCAGCCCCAAAACTCATACCTGCTCGGCCCAAAAGGCCCTGAACCGGCCGGCCCAGCCGGCCCAGTTCAGCCAAAGCCATCCCCCGCTCCCCTGTTTCGCCCAAAATAGGGGACAGCTTCTGGCCGGCGGCCAGGGCCGCCGCCGGCCTAATCCCGTCCGGCTCAGCCACCGGAGGCCGGGTCGGAGCCGGCCGCCGCCACGGCCGGCCTCCATTCCTCTCTATCTATCTCAATTTCTCTCCTCTCTCTCTTTCTCTCCGCTGCTCCAGCATGAAGTTCGCCGCGCCGGCGGCAAATCCGGCTAAATTGGGGCCGGTCCGGCCGCCGTTGGCCGGACCAGAGCCGGCCGCCGCCGCGGCCGGCCTCCCCTCTCTCTCCCTCTCCTTAATTTTCTCTCATCTTCTCCCTCACATCCGCGCGGCACGTCTTTGTGCCGGCGGCATGGCCGGCAACCTTGGCCGGCCGGACCTCCACCGGACGCACGCCCGGCGCCGGTGGAGGCAACAGGTCCAAGCTCAAGCCCGGCGAGGCGGCGAGCACGCCGCCGGGCCCGAACCAACCGGCGGAAGCCGGTTCGGCTTCTGCTACCGCGTGAGAGAAGGGCCGATTGGCCCTCTCTCTCTCTCTCTCCACCACCACCCCGCCGGACACCTTCCCCGGTGCCGGCGGGGTCGCCGGCCAGATCTCAGGCTCGGCGAGGCGGCGAGCACGCCGCCGGGCCTGAACCAAGGGATCGACCGGCCTCCCATTTCTTCTCTGCCTCACGCGCTCTCTCTGTCTCCCAGTTTGTCTCTCTCTCTCACGCTTTCTCTCTCTCTCTCGGGCTCTCTCTCTCTCTCTCTCTCTCTCTCCGACTATCTCTCTCTCTCTCTCCCGGCTATCTCTCTCTCTTGGCTCTCTCTCTCTAGATCAGGGGATTACCTGATGGAAGCGGATGCCAGGATGATGGAGGGAGTCCCTCTCCATCATATAAATAATCCCTACGCAACGCTTCAGTCCATGGACTCGGAAACCCATCGGACACGACTCGGGAATCCAAGCGACATACAGGGAACTTAAATGTTATAATAACACTAGGTGCCACCCCAATTAAATACCGAGAGTTATCCTCCCCATAATTAAATTACCGGGGGTTTACATTCTCCCCTCCTTATAAAAATTTCGGCCTCGAAATTTGCTATACATCCAATAGAATACAAATCCAAATTTTCTATCTCATAATCAGCTAAAATTCATTCAAAAGTCACATACATCGTTGATCTGTAATAAGATACAAATAATTATGGATGTTTCTTTTCATTTTCTCCCTCCCTCTCAGAATAATTACTCCGCTGAACTTTGACATAAGGAATACTACACCATCTCAGAACTTAATCCTTGCGGTCCATAATGTGCACAAGATGATCATCATAGGTCAATTCTTTCTTAAACTAAATCGGTTCAAGTTCTAACACATAACGGGGGTTTGAAATACACCTCCTCAGTCATAAAGATATGAAACAAATTGAACACCCCAAAGAGTAATGAAGATAGTGCTAAGCTATAAGCCACCTCCTTTATTTTGATAAAAATCTCAATTGGCCCAATGTATTATGGCTCAAAACACCCTTAACACAAATCTCATCATATCATTGATTAGTAAAACTTCCAAATGATCTTCAACCTGAAATTTCAAATCTTTCTGTTTAACATCAACATAACTTTTCTATTGACTCGGAGCTACATGAAGCTGCTTTAATTAACGATACTTTTCATAGTTGCTATACCAGCTCAGTAATCAAAATTTTCTCTCTCACACTTCATCTCAATAAAAATTATACCTTATATCATAGACAACAAAATGAATCCATTTGAATATTAGCTTGGTAATCATTAAAATAAGCAATTTCACTAAGGGTATGAAGCTATACCAAGCACTTTCTAAATCCATCACACAGGCTCACAGTATATCCTCAAATCTAATTGGTTTATGCAGACTATTTGAGTGTGGAAGGCTGGACAGAAATTCAGCTTAATCCACAAAGCTTTATGAAGACATCATCGAATTAGGAGAGTGAGACAAATGGGTTCAAACTCAATTTACGCAGTTTACCATTAAACCAAAAACAAATATTAACATTTAACCCACTAAAATTTCATCCTTGAAATTAAATGTCCACAAATTTTGTACCATTAAAGATACTCACAAGCGAACTTTTATTTCATTCCTAAGCACCCAAATGACATGTCCAACTTTCAAAATTAATTTGATCTTTCTACCAAATAAAATTGAATTCCTTAAGAAGTATTTTTTTTTTTAACTTCTCACAACACAATCATCATAAATATCATAGGGTCCATCATATGTATTATGTCATCCATTCTTAAGGTTAATAACCTATATCAATTACTGTTAATTCCTCGATAAGACAATTCCAAGTTCTTTAGAATTAAATATAAGATAGTTTTCTTCCAATGCTCTCTCAACTCTTGAATAGTTGAATGTGCCATAAGCATTACGACACCTATTTCAATCATCATAACATACTTGGTTTCACTCTTGAATACTTCAAGCCAACATCAGTGAACATTAAGCCAATCATTTAGGATATCTTTCATAATTATCATAATCAACTAATTTAATTTCTTTGAATAATAGTACCATCATCAATCATCAATATGATTAATTTACCTCCTTCATATTTATCAATAATACCACCATAATCAATCAATTTCTCTTGAATAGGTCAGTATATCCTCAATAAATAATACAATTTAAATGATTCAAATTCTTGAATCGATTATTTCGTTACCAATGATTATCAAAATCATCTATAGATTATGCAATATCCCATGCCATAACATGACCAACTAATTTAAATCCTTCAAATATCTCAAAGTGACTTCACTAATCTAGCTCAGATGGATACAAGACTTATAAGGTCAATCAAGATTGAAAATGCACTTACCATTCGAAAGACATAATTGAAAATTATAGTAATCTCTCTATGACTTGAAAGTGATAATAGATGTACCCTTAACCATAATCCGTAACTGATAATAATCAAAATAAAATCATCTCCCTCCTATTCTTAACAATAATTATGCCACTTATGGATGATTGATAATTGATCCATCCTGGAGAAAGATGCCTACATAGGAACTATGAAGAAAGGTACAATAAGTATGCACGATAATCTATGAATAGATATCTTGATCTAGAAATCTATTAACAGATGAAAATCCCCATGAAATTCTTTATCAGTGGAGTTTATCATATTCTCATTATTGCTCTAAAATCTTTCACTTTCTACCATCAAAATATTTGATCATTTATAGCCAAAATCAGTTCTAAAGATTAATAGAGTCTACTGCTCTCAAAAACTTAAACAGTAATTATCTCGGAATTTAAAATTTTATATTCTTCCTAAATGGTCCATCAAGATATAATATGCAGTCAACTATTTCATTAGCATCAATATCAACCATCTCCACATCTAGCAAATTAACAATCAATTTTGAACATGCAATATCCATAATAAAAGTTCTCTTAGTAAAATTCGCTATATATACTTATCCATCCACACTCAAATTCAGAAAGTACTCAATTGTGATTAATAAAAAAATATGTAATTAACTATTCCATTCCCAAAATATCATCATATTAATCATCCCTATAATCAGCAGATGAGTTCATAATCAACAATGTAAGTTCCACTATTAAAAATTTATTATATACATCCACATTCAAATTTAGATTTAATACCTCAAAATCCATATATCAACTCAGTTGCAATATGAACATAATGGTGTTATCTTAGTCATATTAGTCATCAATTGCAATTTTCCACTACTATGTTTATTCCATATATTCATCTATCTTTTATTGCATATCCAATTAAAATTTCATCTCCCATATTATTTAAAGGTCTAAAATTACTACGAATCATTTCCAACAAGTTTAATGGAGCTAAAACCTCTAGAAGCCCCTTGACCTCCCCATTGGTCAAGGTCACCAGCTTGGGAGTCTCACAATATCATTGGCTTGCGATGGTTTATTCTTAATTCCTATCAAACTTGTAATTCTTGATAAACTTTAAATTTCAAGCTTCCAAAGCATAATTCCTGAAATTCCTTTAAAGTCATAATTGTCTCAATGTCATCCAAGTTTTTGCCTAGAGTGTCAGGTTTCCCTAAGTATAATGTCATCAAAATATTCTCTATGAGTTATCATGTCAATATGTTCGTGTCCCTAGGGTCATAACCTGAGCTCTGATACCATAAAAGCTGTCACGCCCCAGACCCAAAAATTTTGAGCTAGGGTGACAACCCGCCGCGTGCCGGGCACGCAAGGCATCTTAAAAATCTTGATATACGATTCAAATGGCAATGAATATGGAAACCAACCATAATACAAATGATAGTTATAAGTTTTGGGTATCAAACCCTACATCCAAGTCATGCTAATAAAGTTGGGCTATAACAAGCCCTACACACAAACATAATAGGATTACACCAATGCAATGGTTCTCATTTTATTTATTAGAAGCTCCATCAACTCCGAATATCCATCATCAACCCTGAGGCTCTGAAAAACATTGTGAAGGTTTAATGAGTTTACACTCAATAAGTAAGCCTATTATACAATCATATCATACTTGAATTATATTTAACATGCCATCAACATATGCATCTTGTCAACTTAACATAAATTGAACATTTGATAAGCATCAGAATATGCACTCTAGCAAACTCACTGTTTATGTAATTATAGATTTCCTATGTGTCCCACGGCCCTGCAATACCTCAATCAGAGCACATCCTCAGATGCATGGCCATCAACATCCACAGAACACATTGTACGATGTGTGGGGCCATACCATAACAGAACACACTCTACGATGTATGTGGCCATAAAAAATCATACAGAACACATTGTAAGACATGTGGGGCCATACCATAACAGAACACACTCGTCAGTGTGTGAGGCCATAAAAATCATACAGAACATGTCTACAATATGTGGGGCCATATCATGACAGAATACATCTCTAGTGTGTGTGGCCATAAAAATCAAACAGAACACATCTACAATGTGTAGGGCCATAGTAAAGGAGAACCGCGGGACACATATAAATCTATTTAACATTTTCATCACATGTGCATCATGCATCTGTATTTCACAATATCTCACAGTGGTTTGCACAGTACAAGGAAATGCATATAATCACCTCAATATAAACGTGCCGTACAGGCAATCACAATTCTGGCATATACATCAATAAATCATTTCTTACAATATTACCAATTATTATAATCATATAATTGTTCATTTGAAATCACAGTTCCATGCTACATAGATAATTTAGTTAATTTATAAAAATGCATGCAAACTGTATATACTCAATTAATTAAACAATTAAATTGCATAATAGTCTTACTTACCTCTACGTAAACTCCAAATGATGTACCAACTAATCAGATGTCTGGGCACCTACAGGATCAATGTACATAATTAATTCACTAAATCTAATTAATAAAATGACCCTTAAGACCCAACCCAGACTAGTTCACGGGCCCAAATTGGGCTCGAATACCTCCCACTATACACACCCAATTGGGGAAGTAAAAATACCCCAAGAAACTAGAATTCACTCAGATTCTAGCCATATAATTTTCTTGCTAATCCCGGCCCGTTACGGGGCCAAAACCAGCCCCAAAACTCATACCTGCTCGGCCCAAAAGGCCCTGAACCGGCCGGCCCAGCTGGCCCAGTTCAGCCAAAGCCATCCCCCCGCTCCCCTGTTTCGCCCAAAACAGGGGACAGCTTCTGGCCGGCGGCCAGGGCCGCCGCTGGCCTAATCCCGTCCGGCCCGGCCACCGGAGGCCAGGCCGGAGCCGGCCGCCGCCGCGGCCGGCCTCCATTCCCTCTCTATCTATCTCAATTTCTCTCCCTCTCTCTCTTTCTCTCCGCTGCTCCAGCATGAAGTTCGCCGCGCCGGCAAATCCGGCTAAATTGGGGCCAGTCCGGCCGCCGTTGGCCGGACCAGAGCCGGCCGCCGCCGCGGCCGGCCTCCCCTCTCTCTCCCTCTCCTTAATTTTCTCTCATCTTCTCCCTCACATCCGCGCGGCACGTCTTTGTGCCGGCGGCACGGCCGGCCACCTTGGCCGGCCGGACCTCCACCGGACGCACGCCCGGCCCGGTGGAGGCGACAGGTCCAAGCTCAGGCCCGGCGAGGCGGCGAGCACGCCGCCGGGCCCGAACCAACCGGCGGAAGCCGGTTCGGCTTCTGCTACCGCGTGAGAGAAGGGCCGATTGGCCCTCTCTCTCTACTCTCTCTCCACCACCACCCCGCCGGACACCTCCCCCGGTGCCGGCGGGGTCGCCGGCCAGATCTCAGGCCCGGCGAGGCGGCGAGCACGCCGCCGGGCCTGAACCAAGGGATCGACCGGCCTCCCGTTTCTCTGCCTCACGCGCTCTCTCTGTCTCCCAGTTTGTCTCTCTCTCTCGCTTTCTCTCTCTCTCTCTCTCTCTCTCTCTCTCTCTCTTCCCGGCTGTCTCTCTCTCTCTCGGGCTCTCTCTCTCTCTCTCTCTTCGACTATCTCTCTCTCTCTCGGCTATCTCTCTCTCTTGGGCTCTCTCTCTCTAGATCAGGGATTACTGATGGAAGCGGACGCCAGGATGATGGAGGGAGTCCCCCTCCATCATATAAATAATCCCCTACGCAACGCTTCAGTCCATGGACTCGAAAACCCATCGGACACGACTCGGAATCCAAGCGACATACAGGGAACTTAAATGTTATAATAACACTAGGTGCCACCCCAATTAAATACCGAGAGTTATCCTCCCCATAATTAAATTACCGGGGGTTTACACATACAGATGTATGTGGACCATTAAGTTCAGAAGCCATAGGAGGTTACAAGTACTTCATTACATTTACTGATGACTTCAGTAGATATGGTTATGTCTACTTGATGAGACACAAATCTGAATCATTTGAAATGTTTAAATCTTTTCAATATGAAGTACAAAACCAACTTGGCAAGACAATCAAGGCACTTCAATCTGATCGAGGTGGAGAATATTTGAGCCAAGATTTTTATGACCATCTTAGAAGTTGTGGAATCATTCCACAGCTAACTCCTCCTGGAACACCGCAATGGAATGGTGTGTCTGAAAGAAGGAATCAAACCTTATTAGATATGGTTCGATCTATGATGAGTCCAACAGATCTTCCACTTACTTTTTGGGGTTATGCACTTGCCACAGCTGCATTCATACTAAATCGAGTTCCAACCAAAGCGGTTGAAAAGACGCCATATGAGATATGGAATGGTAAAAAGCCCAGTTTATCTTTTCTTAAGATTTGGGGTTCTGAAGCTTATGTAAAATGTGAAGTTTCAAATAAGCTGAAACCCAAGTCTGATAAATATTTTTTTGTGGGATTCCTAAAGAGACTAAAGGATACTACTTTTAATCCCATTGAGAACAAAGTGTTTGTTGCTCAGAATGGTGTCTTTCTAGAAAGGGAATTTATTTCTAAAGGAACCAGTGGGAGCAAGGTACAAATCGAAGAGATTCGAGAGCCACAAGATAACATTGAACCGCCTGTGGATGCTCAAAGTCAACAAACCACTGTTGACACACCACCTGTAGCACAAAATTTACGTAGATATGATAGGATACGTCATGAGCCCGAGAGATATGGATTTCTTGTGACTGATAATCATGATGTATTATTAGTGGATCAAAATGAACCTACTACCCATCAAGAGGCTATGTTAGATCCAGACTCTGAGAAATGGTTAGAGGCCATAAAGTCTGAAATCCAATCTATGTATGATAATCAGGTATGGACCTTGATTGAGCCACCTAAAGGTACAAAGACTATTGGGTGCAAATGGGTTTTCAAAAAGAAAACTGACATGGATGATAAAGTGCATACTTACAAAGCAAGGCTAGTTGCAAAAGGTTTCAAACAAACTCATGGTATAGACTATGATGAAACTTTTTCACCTGTAGCCATGCTTAAGTCTATTAGAATTCTTATTGCCATTGCTGCATATTATGACTATGAGATTTGGCAAATGGATGTTAAAACAGCGTTTCTTAATGGAAACTTACTTGAGGATGTGTACATGACACAACCTGAGGTTTTGTACAACCTAAGAATTCTAGTAAAGTATGCAAGCTTCAAAGATCCATTTATGGTTTGAAGCAGGCTTCTCGGAGTTGGAATCTTCGTTTTGATGAATCAGTCAAAGAGTTGGATTTATCAAAAATGAAGATGAACCTTGTGTTTACAAGAAAGTTAGTGGGAGCGCCATTGTATTTCTGTTCCTATATGTTGATGACATTTTACCCATGGGAATGATATCCCTACCTTGTAGAGTGTCAAGTCTTGGTTAGGGAAATATTTCTCAATGAAAGACTTAGGTGAAACTGCCTATATCCTAGGGATAAAGATCTATAGAGATAGATCTAAGAGGCTGATTGGTCTAAGTCAAAGTACTTACATAGACAAAGTACTGAAAAGGTTCAGTATGCAAGATTCCAAGAGAGGATACTTGCCCATGTCTCATGGTATTACACTCAGCAAATCTCAGTGTCCTAACACAAAAGATGAGCGAGAGCGCATGAGTAAGATTCCTTATGCTTCAGCAATAGGATCTATCATGTATGCTATGTTGTGCACTAGACCAGACGTCTCTTATGCTTTAAGCATAACGAGTAGATACCAGTCAGATCCCGGTAAGAGTCACTGGACGGTGGTCAAGAACATTCTTAAGTATCTGAGAAGATCTAAAGATATGTTCTTGGTGTATGGCGAATTGGAAGATGATCTAGTTATAAGTGGTTACACAGATGCAAGCTTTCAATCTGACAAAGATGATTTCCGATCGCAGTCAGGATATGTATTTTGTTTAAATGGTGGCACTATTAGCTGGAAGAGTTCGAAGCAAAGCACTGTTGCTGATTCTACAACTGAAGCTGAATACATAGCAGCATCTGATGCAGCAAAGGAAGCAGTTTGGATCAAGAAGTTCATTACTGACCTTGGAGTGGTTCCTAGCATCACAAATCCTGTTGATGTTTATTGTGACAATAATGATGCTATCATACAAGCAAAAGAACCTAGGTCACATCAGCGATCCAAACACATTCTTAGGCGTTATCATCTCATTCGAGAAATCATTGAGAAAGGTGACGTAAAAATATGCAGAGTTCCAACAGATGACAATGTTGCTGATCCATTGACTAAGCCTCTACCACAAGCAAAGCATGATCGTCATGCTAGGTTCATAGGTATTAGATACATTGATGAGTGGGCCTAGTGCAAGTGGAGATTGTTAGTAATAGTGCCCTAGGCCTATTGTATGGACATGGTATTTTAATATTTATGAACATTTACTATTATCATAATTTGCATGTTTATTATATAATAATATCCTTGAATAATATTATGAATTATTCTAAATGTCCCTAATCGGTTATTGTTGTGGGAATAACAATAAATTAAGATTAGTATGAAATTTGATTGATATTTGTGGGATGAATATGTGTATGAGATACAAATCAAATTTATAAGTATTTGTTGAGAACAAATATTGGACAAGACCCGCCTTGAGATTAATACATGGATCAAAGTCATAAGTTAATCTCTAGTAGTTGTGTCATTAAATCCTTAGACCTAAGATTGCCATAGTTCTCAACATGAGGAATATTATGTTTTGACATAATCAAACGTTGTCTTTAACCGGATGATTATAAAGATTATGATTGAACATAATAAGAATCATGTAGTGAGATGTGAGTGATTAAGATGGAATTTATCCCTCTTATTATAAGAGAGATTTCTCTGGGCCCCTCGATGATTGAGACTGAGAAATGCATGGCCATGCTCAAATGAATTAATGAAGATCAATATCATTTGTTTAGTCAGTCTAATTGGGTTTCGAGAAATTAAAGATAGAGATATATAAGGTTGACTTTATCCATGCCTTATATTCTATCAAGATATCATGTGACAAAAGGATTATGTTAATAGCTACTTTAAGGTTGTCTCGGAACCTGAGCTTTTCATTTAACTTGGGTAGTCATAATGTCTTGCTAGAGGCCGCTTATGACTTGTAGGTTCAAAATGTGATTTAGGCCTACTGCCAACCTTAATTGAACCTATAGGGTCGTACACTAAGAACGGACAATAATGGTTACGATTTGTTACTCTATATAATTTAAAATAATGAGATTATTTTAAATTACAAATAATAATTAGTTGTCATTTAGATTCGAGTTTAATTTTGAGAAAATTTAAATTCATAATTTAAATTATGACAAATAATTAAATTGTTACATTTTCTTATTGGATAAGGAAATAAGCCATAAAGTTTTTTTTTGGTTAAAATATATATTCCTTATTTTGTAAGGAAAGGATTTAAATTTTATTATTTAAAAGGAGTTTTAAATAAATATCAATTAAAATCTTAGTTAACCAAAAGGCTTGTATATATGTTCGATATATACGTTTTAGAGTCTGTGGGTCGATTGGGGCATTTGAAAGGTCACGTCGATTGGGGCATTTGAAAGGTCACGTCGATTGGGGCTTTTGAAGTGTCATATCTTTTGCCTTAAAGATTGAAAAATAGATAGTTGAAAAAGGGGTTCATTTTTGTGAAAAATGGAATGGTTGAACTAGCATTCAAAACCATTTTGGTGTCCGTTCGTGTGTGGATACTTGTAGAGGGTGATCGTCTTTCTGAAAGGCAGCACCTTTGAAGATCCGAGAAAACCCAACACAAGAACAGAAGGATTACCATACTGATTAAAAAGGTAATAACAAAAGATAATAACAAAAGGTAATATTTTTGTTTATCCTTCTTTCGGTTTTTATAAAACGCATGTGATTCTTGGTGGGTTATAAATTTATTTGTTTTGCTGTAATTTTATTCCAATTAGATTAGGATTTTTCATTCCGTAACCCAACACAAAGATCTTATTCATTAGCCTCTGGTAAGTGGCCCCCCGTTCTTTAGTCCGAACGGCATCACCTTATAACAGTATATCCCCTTCTTGGTCACAAATGAAGTAGCTTCCTCATCCGCTGGGTCCATCTTAATTTGATTATACCCGGAGAATGCATCCATGAAGCTAAGGGTCTCATGTCCAGATGTAGCGTCCACGAGCTGAACAATCCGAGGCAAGGAAAAGCTGTCCTTGGGGCATGCTTTGTTGAGGTCAGTAAAATCCACACACATCCTCCAGCTCCCATTAGCCTTGCGGACCATCACGACGTTAGCTATCCAATCGGGGTAATGAACTTCCCGAATGTGGCCTGCAGCCTCCAGCTTGCGGATCTCTTCATCAATGGCCTTCTGCCATTCTGGGGTGAAGCTTCTCTTCTTCTACCAAACTGGACGACATCCTGGTTTGATGTTTAGTTGGTGGGTAATTACTTCCTCTGGAATGCCTGGCATGTCAGATGATGACCATGCAAAGATATCGGAGTTGGCACGCAGGAAAGCGAGGAGCTAATCACGCGCCTCCTCCGAAAGTAGTGCTCCAACCTGGATGATTCTCGTTGGGTCCTCCCCCAATGGGAAGGTCAGCGGATACTCGGCCGGCTCCCCCCTCCTTTCTAAGTCTCGGGGTTGGGCGGCTCGGGCGCTGTTGCCGACACCACCCCTTGCGCATTGGGGGCTAAGTGGTAGAAGAGCAGTAACGGGCTCTGTTCTTCCCTCATCTCTCCAACTCCTTTGTCGATGGGGAACTTTACAAGTAATCTTTTGGTGGAGATAACAGCATCCAGCAGGTTCAAGCCAGGTCTCCCTAAAATAGCGTTGTAAGCCAATGGGACTCGAACTACCAGAAAGTTCATAAGAACCGTGCTCTGACGCGGTGGAGTCCCGGCTATGACAGGGAGGGTGACTTCCCCCTCGACCCTTACAGAGTCTCCAGTAAAACCCATCAAGAGAGTAGTGATGGGCCAAAGACAACTTCTGGGCAAATTCATTCTAACAAAGGCATCATAACTCAAAACATCTACTGAACTTCCACTGTCAATCAAAATTCATTTTACTGGGTGCTTTGCGATCGTCATAGACACGATGACGCTATCATCATGCTTGTTTACTACCCCTTCTAAATCCATTTTAGAGAAGGGAATTATAGAGTCTTCTCCCTTCTCACGCTGCCTTTTAGAACTGCTACCTACCCCCCAGGAGACCATGGCCACTATCTTCTTCGTTGGGGCGTTGTCCATGCCGATCTGAGGAGCAAAGGCACCGACAGACCCGAGGCAGCTGGGTTTCCTCTTCGGACGAACTTGCTTAGATGGCCTTGCTGAACGAGTTCTTTGATAGCTTTCTTCAATAGGTGACAGTCTTCAGTATCGTGGCCGTAGTCCCTGTGACACTGGCAGTAGAGTTCCTTGCTGCGGGGAACCCCTAGCCTCATGGGGGGTGAACGCCGAAGGTAGGGCTCATCCTCAATCTTTAACAAAATATGAGATATTGGGGCGAGAAGAGGAGTGAAGTGCTCTTTAGGAATCAGTGCCTGGGGCCGATTATCTGGGCAACGGGGCGGTTCAGGCTTTCTGGACCACCCCCAGCAGATTCCAAAGATGCTGGCTTCTTATTGGATCCTTTGTCAACCTCCCTCCTGGACAAATCTGCTTCATCAACGTGAATGTACTTCTGTGCCTGGCTCAAAAGTTTGGCGTAAGAGTGAGGAGGCTTTTTATCCAAGGAATAAGCGAACCTGGAAGGACGGAGCCCCCGTTTCAGAGCTAGTGTGGCCACGGAGTTCTCAAGGTTGTATACCTCCAATGTAGCTTCCTTGAACTGAGCCACAAAGTCCTTCAGGGTTTCACCGCTCCTCTGCTGAACGGCGAACATGCTATCAGCCACTTGGGGGATCTTTCGGCATGCATCCAAGTGGGCCAAGAAAGACCTCTCAAGTTGCTTGAATAAGTTAATACTACGTGATGGTAAACGGGAATACCACGCACACACCGCCTTCCGAAGCGTGGCCGAAAAGGTGACACAGAGGAGAGAATCTGTCGCCCCCTGGACTTGCATGAGGACCTTGTAGCTCTCCAGATGATCTAGGGGGTCCGTCGTGCCATCATATGGGTCCAGCTGGGGTAGGCGGAACTGGGGTGGAACTAGTTCCTCCATGATACGATGAGAAAGCAGGGGGCGATGGTCGTAGTTTGTTTCGTGAAGGTTGGTGATCCTGCGGCTAAGCTCTTCCAACCGCTGATGATATTCGTCCAGCATTGTTCGGCCCAATGGGCGGTCTTCTTGTTAGTTTCTTCCTTTGAGGACTTGGAAGATGAGGATGGGGAAGTTTGCCGGTGCAGGGGATGCATGTGCCTTGGTTCCTTCTCACCACGCTGCCTGTGAGAGCGATCAGAATGGGGGGAAGGAGCCGTCGCCGCTTAGAGGTCTCTCGGCGATGAGGCTTCAGGGACAAGTGGTAGGAGGCCTCTAGAGGGGTCCTGCCATGATGAGGCTGACTAGCCCCATGACCCTCCATATGAGGCAGAGAGGGTTGTGGTGGCACAGGCGTGGCGGCGGAGCATTGTTCTTGCAGTCCCCACACCACCGCCATTAGATCTTGTACCTGATGAGTCAAGAAATCGATCCGATCAACTTGGTTAACTTGTGGTTGTGCGGGAGGCAGAATAGGGAGGTTGGCTTCTGACTGTTTAGTCCGCAGGAGGTGTCCTGCGACCTGGCTGGTGGAAGCTTCCCATGCTCGCGTAACCGCCATTTTCTTTCTTACAGAGGTTGTGGGGTCGTAGATGCGTGAGGGTAAACGTCTGTCTGCCGCCCCCTACCTGACGCGCCAATCTATTGCTGCCAAATCACTGTAAGGAGCGTCGTGCAAAAGGAGGTCTAGGCGAGTCTTTAGAAGTACGAACATGGCGCCTCCTTCCTCCTAGAACTGCAAGAAGTCCTGGACCGGCGATTCCGGTGGGGACCCTCCGACGCTCAAGTTAGGGACTTGGAGAACAGAAATTTTTATGAGTAGAGCTTCAGAGAGATCGATCCCTCCTCCTTGGGGATCGGTCCTTTTATACCTGTTCGGGAGTCCCTCTTACCCTTTGGTGATGACAGTCAGTTCTTATCTTCTGTTAAGATCGGCTCCGCAAGTTGATGCCTGGCTGTTAAACGTGCTCCGTAGATATCGACAACTGCACAGTATCCGTAACCGCCGTGATCCCAGCAAAGGCGGATGAGCGGGCTGTGCGGCAGTTGGTGTTTTAAATCTGTTCAGCATGCGAAGTCCGCTTCATGACTGAATTTGTGTCATTTGCATGGGGCAAGACTTGAGGTTGAAGTCGAGGTTGGTGAGGCTAGAACGGTGTCCAAGGCCGAGGCCGAAGCCGAGGCCGAGCCGAATACGAGGCCGAAGCCAAATTTAAAACTAGCCGAAATCATTACTTTTGCTCAAAAAATCATGCGGGTTGTTACCGTACCGCCTGGTTTGTGATTAGCCATATCACTTACAAGAGACTAAATGGATAGGTAAAAGATCTAGAGAAATAGATAATATAGGATATAAATTATATTATACTGAAAAATATAAAAATAGAAATGGAGTAGGAATAATTGTAGACAAAATTTTAAGAAATATGTTGTTAAGATAACTAGAAAAGAAGATAAGATTATATCAGTAAA